>WOAB01000248.1:1800000-2068292 GCA_027886185.1 Rheum nobile | reverse complement strand
AGAGAGAGAGAGAGAGAGAGAGAGAGAGAGAGAGAGAGAGAGAGAGAGAGAGAGAGAGAGAGAGAGAGAGAGAGAGAGAGATTACCTTTCTCCACTGTGGATCTGAAAACAAAATTCCTCTTCCAGAAAGAAGAAGTGAAGACGACGGTCGTGGTGGATCTTCGCTTTGCATGTTAACTTGGGGAGAACACCGGCCTTGGATCTCATGAAGACGACGAAGTTTCATCTCCAGATCTCCTTTTTGCGGTGGTGGGATACAAATCTGAAGTGTGGTGGTGGATTATCAGAGGATTATTTTAGATCTGTGTTTTCTGAAAAATCAAAGATCCAGATCTAGAGATTCAGTGACTTAGAGAAAGAGCAAGTGGAACTCGAAGATGAAGATTTTTGGTGATGTAGAGAAAGAGGAAGACGATTCTTTGATTTGTTCAAAGAATCCGCCATTGATATGTAGTTTCAGTGAAAAGGGAGAGTGAAGCTTGATGGAGAAGAGAAAGAGGGAGAGTGAAACAGATACGGCGGAAATGGAAAGCTTTTTAATGAGATAGGGTTTTCGATTTTGAGAGGTATTTGTTTGTTTTTAGTGGATTCAACCAGCAACGTCATCCTCTTTGAAGGCCATAAGCCCAGCCCAATTGAATCAAAACGGATAAGTCCATTAATTAAGTCTGTCGGCCCCAATACAGATATAGCGAATAACAAGCAAATGGGCCTTGAAGCCCAATACAGATATGGCTTAATGTTACAACACAAATTTATATCCGGCCATAAGTCCATTTATTTTGTAGAAATATTTATTTCTTTTTTATAATACTAAAATAAATAATATATACATTTATAATTTTATTTTGAATAACTTTAATAAGTATTCATATGTGTTATATATATAAAATTAAATTAATTGATTAGTTTGTTAATTTTGTTAATTTATTAGGAATATATATCTCAAATATTACAATAATTGTGTTATTTACGAATTAGTCCAACATAACATAATGTTGAGATTGGTTGATATTATAGAGAAACGACAACTAACAAATTCACTTTAATATAAATAATATATTATTACATAAATCGAGCTTTTGGAATTGGGCTTCTATTTCACTTCCTCATTTTGAATTTGTTTATTTAAAAAAATAGAAATAGTATATTGCAGATTTCAATGTGAAGCCCATTAAACCAATTGGAAATGAGCTTATAATATTTATTTGGGTCTATTAGCCCATTTAATATAATCGGGTGATGAACACTATGTGGAATGTAATGGGCCAATAAGCCCATTACTTATTTTATTTTAAAACATAAACATATAACATATTATATAGTCGGTTGTGTTGAAGTTTATATATAGCATAGTGGGTTGATTTTTTTTTTGTCGGACTTTATATATATAATTATATTTAAGTTGGGCCTAAAGCCCAAAATAACCCTATCAAAATTTAGCAGCCTAATTTAAAGTGTATAATATATATCTTTAAATATGTGCCGGATATATAGGTTTGGTCCGCAAATAGAATTTGTCAATTTTTTAAACGGGCCTAAAAGGTCAATGTAGTTAATAAAGCAGTATTAATTTTTATCGGTTGTATTAGATTTTAAATATACATATTACTGGGCCAATAAGCCCAATTAACTTAAGTGACAGGCGATGAACTAGGCCCATAATAGGCCCATAAAACAATTAAAATTACATGCTATTATTATGGCCCATTGACATATAATAATGGGAGTGCAGGTGTTGACAATGATGGGAAAGCGCAAATAGAAATTCTCGATGAACTATTGGTCAAGGATTATGACCTAGATTCGATTTCAGCAGTTGTTAAATCGTTTTATCCCTCTCTAATGGAAGATCAGTTGTCTTCGGTATACTTTGAAGAACGAGCAATTCTTGCTCCAACACACGAAAAGGTAGATAAATTACATGCTATTATTCTTTTTTGTATATCTTGAATATTTTTAGTCGATTAATCATTTTTTATTTAAATAACTAATCAAATATATATTAAACTAATGACTCATCGATAATTAAAATAAACTATTTTTATAAATATAAAAAAAAATAAACAAATCTCGTGCAAGGCACGGATACTACACTAGTTATAACATATGTCATAATATTGGAAAGACTCGTAATAGACGAAAAGTGTTAGGATAGTTGTTCAACCCAAAATTAGATATTACTTTATTATTATGTTAATTTAACTTTAAATTCTTTTATTTATCAAAGCTAAAGTAAAATTATTTCTTAAGTCTTATCTAATAAATCCATCAACCAACTTTTGTAAGTTTTGTTTAACAATATCTTTACAGAAATTCTGGGGAATTGGCTATTTAAATTGTGTGAATTAATCAAATTTTTAATTAAGCTAGATCATACACAAATAACACAATCTACTATATAATAACTAAAGCAGAATCGCGTCTGCACAGACACGCGCCCCGAGAATGAATCCGAAAATTGATGTGCCACGTGTCATCACGGAATTTCGTTGTACACGTGTCAGTTTTTTGTTTCATTTGGTAGTTTACTAAAATACATTGTTTTAGCCTTACTTAACATGATTTTCTTTGTTCCATTTTGATTTTGGTAGATTGTAAATCTTTCTAAAAATTATGCAATTAATATTCTAACCTAATTTTTTGATTCCAA
Organism: Rheum nobile; assembly: GCA_027886185.1. Classification (NCBI taxonomy): domain Eukaryota; kingdom Viridiplantae; phylum Streptophyta; class Magnoliopsida; order Caryophyllales; family Polygonaceae; genus Rheum; species Rheum nobile. The sequence continues at coordinate 2,065,639 of WOAB01000248.1, read as the reverse complement.
ATCTTTCTAAAAATAAACGATTATAATCCGATCTATTTTCTGAATATTGCATATAATATAAGCATGAATAATTTGCAATCAATAAAAATAGCAGAATTGTGCAGTATATTGAAATACCCCAAATAAGTTGATAATGTCATTTTGGTAAATTTAATTATGAGATTTGTTAAAAAGGGGAAAAATGGGAATTTGGGGGATTAAATCCCTAACTCCCTAAAATTTGGATCTCTTCCTCCCGATTTTTATCTCCTCAGCTCACGCTCTTTCTTCCTCATCGAGCAGCTCCCTTCCCCTTGTGCTCGGTCCCTCCTCAGCGAACCTGTCCCCTTCTCCGTCGAACCGACCTCCCCCTTGTTGAGCCGAGTTGCTTCTCCTCCGGCGAGCCCGAGCCCGATCCATGTTCGCTGCTGTGGGGCTTCGCTGCTGTCCGTGCTCGCTGTTGTTGTCCGGGTGCTGAGCCGGTGCTGAGCCGGTGAACGAGGACCCAGATCCGGTGCTGAGCCGCTGCCGTGAGTCGCTGTTGAGCCATGGCTGTGTTGGTTCGTTGCTGGTTCGCAGTTGTGGGCTGATGCGTGATGGAGCCGCTGCTGAGCTGCTGCTGTCCGAGTGCCTCTGCTGAGCTCCGACATGGTTCCGGCATCGGGAGCTATCTTCCCGGCGAGGATGGAGTGAGTAACGAAGAGGTAAGGTGGTGGGTTGATTTGGGTTTGCTTGGGGTTGATTTGGTTGAATAAGCTTTGCTGATTTTTTAAGGTTTGAATTGATTTGGTATATGTTCGAATTGATGTTGTATAGTGGTCCGAATTGATGTTGATTTATCCTTCATGGGCTGTGGAAGAGCAATTTCGTGAGCCATTGGGTTGATTTTTGTGGGTGTGATTGCTGAATTTTGTGAAGGTATTATTTAGGGTTTGATTTGGAGATTTTTCTCTAGTTGTGGTTTGATATGAATTAACGCCAGGGTTTTGCTCGGATTGAATTCGCAGGTTCGTTCGAGTGGTTTGGAGACCTCTGGAGTCGTGTGGTTCGACTTGAGGCAAGAGGATCCTTGCTAACTTATATTTTTTATAAACTGATTATGTTTAATTTTACCGTTGCTTGAGCTATTATTTTAATTGGTTTGTTTGACTATATAATGGCTTGGATGAGATGTGTGATAATGTGTGATGAGGTGTGATAATGTGTTGGATTGAATGTGTGTGTGTGTGTGTGTGTTGGATCGTGTGTGTGTGTTGGATTGAATGTGTGTGTGTGTGCGTGTGTTGGATAGTGTGTGCGTGTGTTGGATTGAATGTGCGTGTGATATGATTTGTCTTGTATCGTATTTGATTAAATGTTGACGTGGTAGTCAATTGTGACTAAGTGTGATTGATTGTTGTTGATAGTGTTTGTTGACACGTGTGTGTGTGTTGGCTTGAGTGTGTGTGTGTTGGATCGTGTGTGTGTTGGATTGAATGATGTGTGTGTGAGGATATGTGATAAATGTGTGATGATGTGTGTGTGATGAGATGTGATAATGTGTGATGATGTGTGATAAGGTGTGGTTATGTGATTTTGATTGTCGTTGTGTTGTTTGATTGGTGTTGGTATGGTGCGGATAGTGGGTTTTGGAGGTTGTGAATTGTCTCACCTTGGTGATGTGGGGGTGGAGACGGAGATGTTGTAAATTGTCTCACCTTGGTGATGTGGGGGTGGAGACGGAGATGTTGTGAATTGTCTCACCTTGGTGATGTGAGGGTGGAGACGGAGATGTTGTAAATTGTCTCACCTTGGTGATGTGGGGGTGGAGACGGAGATGTTGTGAATTGTCTCACCTTGGTGATGTGGGGGTGGAGACGGAGATGTTGTGAATTGTCTCACCCGGTGATGTGGTGGTGGAGACGGAGGTTGGATTAGAGGTGTTGGTGGTTGTGTGTGTTGGTTATGTGTTGAATGTTGGTTGTGTACTTGATTAAGTGGTTGTGTTAATGATATTGGTTGTGTACCTGAATACGTGGATTTGTGATGAATGTTGATTATGTACTTGACTAAGTGGTTGTGTTGGTAATTTGGTTGTATGTTGATAATTGGGTTATGTTGGATGTTGATTGTTATTAGTTGTGGTTGTGGGCCATTGTTGGCCATTGGTTGTGGTTGTTAAATTACGTGTGTTTAGTGGTTGATTGTATCTGGTCAAGGTGGTAATTTCTGTTGGTATGGTTGTTGTTGGTAGCTAGTGGGTTATGAAGGTCGGTTGCGTTGATTGAGTGTATAGATTGGTTTCCCATCTTGAGGGTGTGGGCCAATACGAGTTGAGTTTGAAGGTATGAGTTGCAGTCGAGGTTGACGAACCGGCGGCACCAGAAGGGTGGCTGGCCTGGATCGTTGTTTTGGTTATGATTGTATTATGTGATGTTTATCTCGTTGATGCCTATGTGTTTGTTGTTGTGAAGGTTAATTTGTTGTGTTAGTGCAGTAGTGAGTTCTGTATTATTGGTTAGCTTCGGTTGTAAGTCAGTAGTAAGATATGGGTATGTGCATAGAGTTGTTGATTGATGTATTAGTAATAGAGAGAAAGATGGATTGGACGTGTCAGTGAAGTTGGATTAGATCGTTTTATTCGTTTACTCTTGTGATGAGTTTGAGGATGGATTGATTGAGGTTAGTATAGTGAAGAGTTGGATAAGGATGTGTAATGAATGGTATGTGATAGTGGGTGTATATGTTTTGACGTGTCGTTGGCATTGGTTGGTTGATATGATTAAGTATAGTTATGATATTATATATTGTGTGGCGTGTTGTCGTTGTTGTGAGTTGATTGGTGATATATGTATGTGTTTTGAACTGTTTTGGCTTGAGGAATCTTGCCATAGTCTTTCACGAGACTGACCAACTGCGGTTTACGTGCCGTGGTTGGCTGGGGTATCGGGCCCCCCAGTCAATCAGGCTTTGCAGATTTAGCGCCAGCAAGGAGGATCCTGATCACCGTCGGTTTTGGAGTCGAGAACTCTACTTTTGGTTTGAGACTTTGACTTGATTGTATGTATCGTTTTGGTTTTGGACCTTGAAGTGGTCGAACTTGTTGTATTGGCTTTTGGCTTTTGGTCTTTGGTTGTTGGTTTGTAAATTGTAGTACTTTATGTATGTTAAGTTGATTATGGTTTCAACTTTGGACAGGTTTTGCAGGTTTTCCGCTGTGCCACTTTTGATACATTATATATATGGGTTATGTTTTGCATTTTTTTTCTTTCGCTTTTTTTTTCTTTCACCCGCCTTATAATCCTTCTGGATTATGGCACTGTAGCACCACTAACCTAGGGGTGTTACATATATGATTTATACAAACCATTATAAATTTTAAACCATAAGAAAAAAAATAGAATATGCGCACAATCAAAAACTTGAAAGACAAACAACCAAAATTAACCTAAAACATAAATTAAATGCCCAGAAACCAAGCAATAAATTGAAATGCCCAGAAAACACAAAAATGAACAAAACCTGCCCAGAAAGAAATTACTCTGGTATACAAATTATAAATAAAACTGAAATTAACCATGACCAAATACAAAACCAGAAATTAAATTGTTCAACAAACCAAACCATAAACCAGAACTTGCAACACACATGCAAAAACACCTGTAAAAACTTGCAACACATGCAAAAACTTAGAATACACCTGCAGAAAACTTGCAAACTCTAAAAACAACACATTGCACAAAACTGAACATGTGCAATATTAAAACCTGCAAGGCTAAACCTGAACCAGAAACAAATCACCATAAAACTGACAATAATACAAACTATGCCACAAAAATACACAAATACACAAATTATGCAATTGCTGCCTCGACGCCCAAATTCTGCAAATCAATCTGGTATGAACCTGTCCATAAACAGACATATGACATAATATTTTAGAATATAAAATATCTGCACAATAAATGAATAATATCAAAGGAAATCACAGAAAATATATTACAGTATATATGACACTGAGAATCTACATTTTCCAAATGAAAACGAGGCAAAATATTACAGAATAAAAAATATGTGCAGAATAAACGGCAGAATATAACAAAATATATATATGGCAAAATATATGGCACTGAAAATCTATGTTTCCAAAAATTAAAACCGATCTGGTACTGATAATATATGGCAGAATATGACAAAATCAATGACTCGGTTTGTGCAGCTATATATTTACAGCCTCTCATTCAATTTCAGTACAATCAACTAGACATTGCAGTACAAACAACAGACCGTTTAGAGTTATTTACGAGGTAACTTTTGTCATTCACCCAGAAATTACATGTACTGATATTGACTATACATGTCTTTCATTACATTTTGTTCATTACATTTTGTTCATTACATTTTTTTCATTACATTTTGTTCATTAGATTTTTGTTCATTACATTATGATTGTATACTAAATCTATAGATTTCAACCCTCGCAAACAAGAGATTTCAAATTAATAGATCTGAACAACTCATACAAATAGAGATAAATTTAGAGAAATTGATAAAGATGAAGAGATATAGAGATATACAGTGATATAGATACATAGAGAGTGTGGGAGAGAGAGTGTGAGTGACTGATTGAGAGAGAGAAAGAGATACAGAAAGATAGCTTACATGTAACAACTTTGGATCTACATAGAAAATCTCCTTGGATCTGAAAGTCCATGGTCGATCTACATAGAATAAAAAATATTATAAGTTACATATTTTAGAGAGCTAGAAGTATACAATGATATAGATTCATACATGCGGTTGGAGAGAGTTTGACAGACTGAGAGAGACCAAAATAGAGGCAGAGAGATAGACAATAGCTTACATCTTTTACATGCTTCGTATGTTTGAGTTTGGATCGATCTCCTCATCAACGGAGTTGTTGTGGTTCGAATTTGAAACATAACAAGTATAAGCATAAGGTTAGACTATGAATTTTGCAAAACAGTGTTAAAAAGACAAGGGTGTGACTTCGTATAAGTTTTATTGTTTCATTGTTTTCCCAGTAAATCCAAAATTCTTTGTTTCAGTTTTATTCAGGCAATCCAGGACTCAGTTACAAGGTAATAATTCAGAACCTATATGCAATACCGAACCTATAAAAGGAGGCATGTTTACTTAAGTTTGTGTAGAAGTTGCTCTGAGAGGCTATTAGATTAGTCCTTTTGCCGATGAAACTAATAACGCCTCAGAGCAACTTCTACACAAACTAATAGTAACCTCTCAATTTACAACACTGTCATTTATCTTGAATTATTCTGTCTATTTACATATTTCAATATACTTTGAAAAAGATGTCTTTCATATATACATGGGAGCCAAGAGCAAATAGATATATAGACAGAGAGCTTACGTTTTTTCTTTCCTTGATGAGGGTATGTATATTTCCATAACCTTCTTCAATGTGCAATCCTCACCAAACTCTAGATCTTGACACCATAACAAAATAGTCTGCAACAAACCATTTTTTCAAAGAATTCAGTATTTTTCAGTAAATCCAGAAATCATATACAAGGTTAAAACTGAAAGTATATCAAATAGTTTCAGATGGGGTTTAAATTTTGTTGTATTAAAAACTGATTCTATTTCATAAATTCAGTTTTTTTGTTGTAATTCAGATTTTATGTTCATTTTAATATAAATATTGAATATTGTTTATTCCGTATTGTAGATATGTCAAAAATTATACAGCATGTGAAGGATATTACAGGTACCCGAGGTAATCATGAACTTAAGGTTCGTGTAATCCGTTTATTTAAAGTTCCAAAGAAAGACGATACAACTCAATACGGAACGACTGAACTAATTCTAATGGATGAGAAGGTACTGATTAGTAGTTTATATGTTAACAGATTGTTTTGTGTATTTACAAAAAAATGTGCCTAATCTTGCAATTAAATTCAAATATGTTGATTAGAATTCTGTGATATTATTTTTCAGGGTGACAAAATCCATGCAGTCATTAAAGAAGCTTTTATGGTTAGCTTATCTTTATTAAAAGAAGGAGGTGCTTATTTGATTTCAAATTTCGGAGTTGCCCTATATGATATACCATTTAAGTTTTCTGATCATAAGTATAAGGTCATATTTTATCGCAACACTACCGTTAAACAATGTTTGACCATTTCTGTTCCTGTTCATGGATTCAAATTTACTGAATTTGAAAAAATTCTCGACGAGTCATTGGATAAAGGATATGTTTACGGTAAGTTGTTTTTGAATATTTTCATATTAAAATCCTTTGACTATGTTGTTTTTATGTGTATAATATGCTTCATTAATATTGTACATTTTATGTGTAGATGTTATTGGTGAATTGATTGGAATTGGTGATCAGATAGTGACATTTACTAAAAGCAATGGCAAAGATGGTAAAAGAATTAATTTGCAATTAATGGATGCAAGGTATTAAATATTTATCATTTTTTATTAATTTTTAATGTCATTACACAAATTAAACATTTTCTGTTTATAAAAATGATGATTTCTAACTTTTATTTTGGTTATATCACAGGAACAATATCATTAATTGTACTCTATGGGATGAATTTGCTGATTTATGTCGTCCATTTATTGGCGCATCAAATCAAAATATGGTCGTTGTTATAGTTCAGTTCGCGAAGCTTGGGAAATGGAATAATTCACCTAATGTGTCAAATGGATATTATGGCACAAGGGTGTATTTTGACGATGAAAGTATTAGCGAGATTTCAAAATTCAAGGAAAGGTATATTCTGATTTTTTATTTTTACATATCTGTTTATATTAATTGTAAATAATCTATTATATTGTTCAGCATACTGTTTCTCAAATTGTTTCTTTTGGATATTTGGTTATATTAATTGTAAATAATTTACTATATTGTTTCTTAAACTTTAGTATATCAAAACAATCTGCTTCAAAAGGTGGTAATAGTTGTGTACAACTATCAAGTGAGCGATCATATTCTTCTGCTGATATTTTCTTGGATGTGAGTGCAAGAAAAACCTTGGATGAACTTTATGAACATCTTCATGAGCGTGGAACGGTAAGTTAAGAATAGTTGAGTTTCTAAACATTTTATATGTAAATATTTAGTTTTTTAGATTATTTCTGAGTTTTTAAAGATTAAGTTTGTAGGTTATTTATTTTTTATTACACTTATAATTCCTAAAGGTTCTCCAAGCTATTGTTCTTGCCACCATTGACCATATTGAAGATTCATATGGATGGTACTATAATTCATGCAAAAGGTGTAAAAGCAAGGTGCAAGCACAAGAAGAACAGTTTTGGTGCAAGAAATGTGATGCATTAGTGAACTATGCAATTCCTAGATAATTAATTTACGACAAATGAATTTTACTATTTTTTGTTTATTGAGTTATTTATATATGTTTTTTTCTGTGCAGATTTTGTGTTCAAGTTAATGTTATAGATGGATCTGGGACTGCTCAATTGACTATATTTGATAGAGAAGCTACTCAGTTTTTAAAGAAATCAGTCACAAGCATTATTGAGTCAATATATAAGGTAAATTTTTGGGTCTTAAATTAAGTATATAAAATGTGAAGTGATACGTGCATAATGATTCTTATTTCATTAATTCATTTTTGTTCTTTTTTTTCAGGATAAGGACATTAGTATCATCCCAGATGATCTAAATGTGTTGTTAATAAAAAAAAATGTTGTTTAGGGTTCTCATTTCCCAATTTAATATTAGTAGACTTCCATATGCAACGGCATACACAGTAACAAACATGACCGATGATTGGACTTTGATTGAAAAGTTTGAACAATGCAGTTTAGAATCAGAGGTATGCATTCTTCATTTTATTTGTTTTAATTTTCAGATTTGGGTACTTGAATTGATCAAGAACTTTGCTTATTATAGGAAAATCAGGCATCACTCGATATAGAGAATGATGAGGTGTCAAAAGTGTCATCAAATGAAATGGCGACACGCCGTAAGCGTGACTATATAAACATTGATGATGAGGAAAATAGCAATTCTGAGGAGGAGAGTGCTAAATATGAAGATAGTCATATTACAAATCATGGCAATGGATCAACCACAAAGAAGAGAGTTACTCTAAAGAAAGTGAAGAAGGAAAAGTTGGACTAAATTAGATTGTTTTTTATATTATTTGAGCCAGTACACTATTTAGTTTTTAAGAGAATTCATGTGTTTTGTTTCAGTTTTTATATTGGTATGATGTTGCTAAACCACTGAATGAAATTTATATGGTCGATTTTTCCTTTCATCACGTTATACTTTTGTGTGGTGAATGCGTTTTTTGCTAAACCATTGAATGAAATTCAATTCAATATCATAAATACCCAAGGTATTAAATTTGTTGATTAATAATAAGTTATGAATCAGTTATGCAAATGTATTATTAACATTCAGTTCTAATTTTTTAAACACTTTGATTATTCAAACTCATAAATGAATATGGATCTGGAAAATGAACACTTTTTTACGCTGAGTATTCACATAAAATGATAAATCAGTTATGCAATTTTATTAATAACATTCAGTTATTGAACATTACATAAGTATTCACAAAAAATGAGTAGGCTGAAACAACTCGCTGCAGAACATGCTTGGAGATGGTAGTAGAAGAGCGGTTACTCTTAACACCCTCTCAGAGCATACTCTGCAACGAGCATACTCTGCATAATATGCTTTGGTTGTTTTAACAGTCTGATGTTCTTACGAAAGACCTTAGGGTTGTTTGTAAAATTCTTTACGGAATGTAATCAATTAATCTGATAAAATATTACAGAATATGGAAATAAATAGTATATTTTTATATACATATGGAAATAAATAGTATAGTTTAAAAACTGTATATTTAATTTATAGTATATCTTTTCAATATGCATATATGTACGATTTTTAAAATTATAGGTTAAAGTATACATTTTCGCTACATGTGTCTATAATTGTGATAAGATCTTTTAATTTTTTCTCAAATTTACGACCACAAGTATAATGTATTTATAAATGTGATAAGATCTTTTAATTATTTCTAAAAATTTAAGACGAGTACGCTATAAAACATAGCCTTTTACTTTGTTTCACACACATCACGTTCAGAATCTCATTTTACCATTTATATGCTTTCTAAGAATCAGTCATGGTTCATCCTATTGCTCATGACATCTCAGTTCATACTGATGTTGTTTTTCTTTCCGACATGTTACCCGAAAGCCACTTTTCAGATTTCCACGTATGGCTAATAACTTCCAGATGAGAATTTCGTTACCTATTGATCAATCTGATGAGGTGAAGTACATCAAGTGTTCGATTTCTATGCCAATTGGTCTTGCTATTGCAACAGAAAGGTACTGTTTTATTTAATATAGTTTTAATACATTATTCCTATCAAAATTCTTTCGTATTCATACGTTAGGTCATAATATATATACTGATTTTTATTTATATAATATGCTATATGTACATGTCACTGCGATTCCATTGTAACTGTAATACAATGTTTTAAACATGCTTTAGACGAAGTTAAACCATATTATTTTCATACCCTATCAATGTATTCAATGTATTTGTTACAGGTTTAAACATTCTTTAGACGAAGTTAATAAGCGATTTTGTCCCTTCATATATGAGAGAGACCCTATTTTGTTCCCCAACAAACAGCTCAACTGTGCAGTCAGGAATGTCGCTGGCTATTTCGGTCCAACTGAGGAGGCAGATTTTCATTCAACGTTTGGTTCCTATAATCCTATGATTATTGTTCTTACACAGGCTGAATTGAACAAAACTGGGCTTGAAGAAATGTTTCTACAATATGGCCATGATCGTTATTTACGTATCGATTCATTGTCTAACGAAGAACATAATTACATCACATGGCGCAATAATGATGTAAATATATGGATCAAAGGTGAAGGACGAGAGTATATGTTGAAATTCAGTAGTAAATGCGTGTTAGCATGGAAACTTTCGTGTATTTACGATATGAAGTATGAAATATCCGGACTTGAACTTTGGACTGTATTGGATGAATTTGCAAAGATTAATCGTCTACCTTGGCAACACTTGAATGGGAGGCAGGTTGTTATTAATTTGTCAGATGAAGAAGGAGATGAAGAAGGAGGAGGAGTTCATGAAGAAGAGGAGCCTTTTGAAGAATATGAAGAATAAGTTGCTAAGAATTTGTCATGTTTTTTATTATTTTCAAGTTATTTAGAATTATTCTATGCCATTTCTTTTTCAGGACAAGTGATTGTCTGTTATATTGCATTTCTTAAATACATTTACTAAACCAATTTGTTTTGTTATTAATCCAATCATTACAATATTTAGAAACAGAGTTATGAAGATCGTTTCATATCCAATTTAAACTTGAAATCTACAGCAGTGCAAATTTCTTAAATACATTTACTAAACCAATCTACAGCAGTGCAAATTTATAATCTAGGTATATTAAACATTATGAAGATCGTTTCATATCCAATTTAAACTGAGTTTTATTGGCCCAATAATGAAAAAACATATTATTATCTGAAGTATAGCAGAATTCATTATAAACAGTGTTATGCAATTAAGTTGTACTCATCAAACAAAATTACTTAAGTTATTATTAGTCTAAATTCGGGTAAGGAAATTATAGATTGATCTAAATTGTAAGTAGACAAAAATAATAAATTTTCATAAATTTGTAAGTTTTTATGTGAGCACATATATTTCACTTAGAATCATTGGAAAACATATACAAGGATAGTATATAAAACTTCTATGTATCATAAGAGGTCGGGTATATGTAAATATATGGACGATCATTTATTAACCTATATTATATAGATATATAATCTCAATAATTAAAACTTCTATATATCCTGTGAGATTTGACAAAGAGTGAGGGATGTGGTTTTATGAGAAAACCTAAGATGTTGTTCATCGTGAATGTCAGATGTATTGTTGAGTTTTCTTACAGGTATACCATATGTTTAAGTTGTATTATTTATGAATATTTGTTGTGTTTGTTTAGATGTAAAGAACTTCGTCCTACAGTAGCATGTTTAGTTTATTCTGATATTTGAACATGAGTTGTGTAAATTTCTGAAACAAACCAGCATAGTTCATAAGTTTTATATACTTTTAAACCTAGATGTTCAGGATGGGTTTTGCTTAAAGTTTTTTGCATGCTTTGAAAAAAAAATGAGCAAGTCATAATAACTATTTACATCTAATCTATTTCATATACAATTTCAAAATAGTACTACACTAAAAGTTAGTGTTAAAAACATACCTTTAGTTCTTCTTTTTTTCTCTATATATATATGATTATCCACTTTTTCTTTTGAGATCACCATAAGCTCCCAACTGATTCCTATATGATAAACAATTTATATAATAAGTACAGCGACATAAAGTAAATCAGTTAAGTATAAATATTAACAGTATTAAACCATGACCTGATAGTACAACTCCAATCTGCTTAGGAGATGTATATTAGAGATTATATGGTTCAACCTATAATGGAATCAATTTTATGATCAGTAACACTTACAATTTAGTGAACATACATAAATTCTTATAATATTGTACTCATACCTTTACTTATACTGTATAAATAAATGATCCTAGGAAATGACAATGTTGTTTGTGTCATCCAAATTTGCATCCTGCATTACTGTTACAAGAATACATCAGTTATAGTTTGAAAAAAATGTACGCAATTGTTTAATATCCAATTCAAAACTATCAAACAGATAAACATTACCTGACTGTGTGTGCATAACATGTAAATCTGACTTCTTGAGATGATACTCTGATATCAGGATTTTTTATATATTACACCTATAAGTGAAAAAATTAATTGTGCCATGTCAGTAATTATTTTGTAAACCAAAAAAGAAAGTTTGATAGTACTAAATTATACATCAGAATTACACATGCCCTTAGAGCTTTGTCATCCTTAGGATAATCATGATATCAGGTTTATGAATCCCATATCAGAAGAATCTACATTGGAGCTAATATGTTGTACTGGATGCATGTAAGAGAATCAGAAATTTTGTAATTAGAATAGGAGTTAGAATATGATAAATACACTATGTAAACTGTAGAGTTGGTAATATGAAATATTTACGTTTCAGAATATGAAACTATTGATATTGAGATTCCTAATTTTAATTTCAATGCTCTTATCATTTACAGTTGGAGTGCAAACCTGGAATCATAGATAGGAAAATATTTGCAAAAGGTTAGATACATTTGTTATTACATATACTATTGCTACATGATTATTATAGTTCTGTATATATTAGAATAATTCTTATTTCAATATAACATGTGCACATCAGTTTTTTTTTACTTTGTTATATGTAAGACAGGTGTTTCATCCTTAGGTTACACATGATATCAGTTTTAGATTCCTTTGATAGGCATCTAAACCAGAGCTTTTATGTTTCATTGGATGCATGCAACATATTCAGCTATTATGTAATTAGAATAGGATTTATAATCTCTAAAAAAATGTTTAAACTCAAGATTTAGCCAGATGACAAGTGTTACCTTTCAATTCAACACTTATAAAAAAATCATGTACAAAACAAATATTTTTCTTACAGGAAACAAGAATCATACAAATAAACTTTTTACTATCTATGCAGAATGAATTATGCATTTCAATGTGAGACTAATAGATATAATTTAAACACTTACATTTGGTACAGAGTCTTCCATAACTTCTTCAATCATGGCAGTGTATTTGTTATATGTATATCTTCGTTGGTCTAAAGTGTGTTTGGTTTGAAGCCTCGCAGAGAAATAATTTAAAAAAATTAAGATATCTACACATCTCATACCAATAGAGATACAGACAGATTTCCAGAAATGTATAGATATATAGTGATATGTTAATATTAAATAGAGATACATATAGACATAGGCAGAGAGAGAGAGAGAGAGAGAGAGAGAGAGAGAGAGAGAGAGAGAGAGAGAGAGAGAGAGAGAGAGAGAGAGAGAGAGAGATTCGGAAATATGTTAAGTGAATTTCGATAAATGTAATTTAAGCCTTAAAATTTAAGCCCAATTGGCCCATTGGAATCGTTGCAGTGTCCTTTAATTGGTTTAAAATATAATTGGGCCAATAAGCCCATCATTTGTAAGAAAAAATATTTTACAGTAATTTCTATACACTTCTTCAAATCTGTGACATATAGGCCGCTAGACTCAATTTAAGCCCAATTAGCCCATTACAACAGTAACATTAATTATTGTGGGCCGCTAAACTTAATTCTAACGGTTGTTTTACATATTAATTGGGCCAAAAGGCCCACAATGTTTAATAAGAATCCGAAAATGTAGAAATATCTAAGTCGACCGGGTTTGATATATTTATTACAATGTAGGACTGGTTTTATCTACTATCATATTTTAATACGGTTTTCATATAATATTCCCAGAATGTATCATCCCATATTATGTGAATAACAGATTATAAAATATATATATTTAAGTGGACCGGTTTTGATATATTATTTATTATAATGTCGAACCGATTTTATCTAATATCAGATTTTATTATTGTTTTCATATAATATCAGATTTTACCTACAAAATAAACGAAAACCAATTTTTTTCTCCCCAAGAACTATATGAAGAACAGTCTTGATGAAATATATGAAATCAATAAATTAAACGATAAAGAAATTGATAGTTGAGTTTATTAGAAACATGACTTTGGAAAGTTAAGTTTTTATAAATATCCAAATATTTCCAGATAAAGTGAAAGAGAAAGAGAGAAAAGAAAACTAACATTGGATCTTATTCTGGAATTTGCCAAAATATTCTTCGAAATTTCTTCATCATCCGCGCATGTTTGTTCTTCCAGATCTCCAACGCAGAAACATGTTTCAACCAAATCAAATGAAACTAACATCAGATCTGGTGCTAGAGAAGATAAATCATAGGTTAAAATCAAAAGATCCATAAAGCGACTTCTATCGAGATGAATACAGAGACTGACAAAGAGACAGAGAGAAAAAAAATACTTTTGAAAGATCTGGATCTGAAAATCAGACTCTTCTTCCGTATCTGATAATGAACCTCCATCTCTGGCGACATTTTTTCTTCGAGATTACGAATGTTTAGGTTTCTGGGGAACATAGGAAGGGAAAATCGATATTGTTTAAGGTAACTTAGAGGAAGAGTGTAACACCCCGGGCCAGAGGTGCTACAGTGCCATAGTCCCGAAGGACTATAAGGCGGGTGAAATAAAAAAAATGCGAAACATAACCCATATATATCAAAAGCAGCACAGCGGAAAACCTGTATAACCTGTAAAACCTGTCCAGAGTTTGAAACCACAATCAATCTTAACATAGAGAAAGTACTACAATTTACAAACCAGAAACCAACAACCAAAGACCAAAAGCCAATACAACAAGTTCGACCACTTCCAGGTCCAAAACCAAAACGATACATACAATCAAGTCAAAGTCCAAACTAAAAGAGTAACCTTCGACTCCAAAACCGACGGTGATCAAGATCCTCCTTGCTGGTGCTAAATCTGCAAAGCCTGATTGACTGGGGGACCCGATACCCCAGCCAACCATGGCACGTAAATCGAGGTTGGTCAGTCTTTTGAAAGACTATGGCAAGATTCCTCAAGCCAAAACAGTTCAAAACACATACATATATCACCAATCAACTCACAACAACGACAACACGCCACACAATATATAATATCATAACTATACTTAATCATATCAACCAACCAATGCCAACCACACGTCAAAACATATACACACACTATCACATACCATTCATTACACATCCTTATCCAACTCTTCACTATACTAACCTCAATCAATCCATCCTCAAACTCATCACAAGCATAAACGAATAAAACGATCCAATCCAACTTCATTGACACGTCCAATCCATCCTTCTCTCTATTACTAATACCTCAATCAACAACTCTATGCACATACACATCTCTTACTACTGACTTACAACCAAAGCTAACCAATTATACTGAACTCACTACTGCACTAACACAACAAAATCAATTAACCTGCACATCCACAAACACATAAGCATCAACGAGATAATCATCACATAACACAATCATAACCAAAATAACGGTCCAGGCCAGCCACCCTTCTGGTGCCGCCGGTTCGTTAACATAGACTGTAACTCATACACTCAAATTCAAACCATGTGGCCCACACCCTCAAGATGGGAAACCAACCTTCACAACATCCACACAATCGACCTTCATAATCAATCAACATACCCTTTTATCCGAAACTAGCTAATACCAGCATCCACATCAACAGAGATTCACAACTTTGACTAGTTACAATTAACAATATAACACACGAAATTCACAACCACAACCAATGGCCAACAATGACCCACAATCACAACTACTAACAATCAACGTCCAACATAAACCAATTATCAAACATACAACCAAATTACCAACACAACCACTTAGTCAAGTACATAATCAACATTCAACACATAACCAACACACACAACCACCAACACCTCCAATCCAACCTCCGTCTCCACCACCACATCACCGGGTGAGACAATCAACACACACAACCACCAACACCTCCAATCCAACCTCCGTCTCCACCACCACATCACCGGGTGAGACAATCAACACACACAACCACCAACACCTCCAATCCAACCTCCGTCTCCACCACCACATCACCGGGTGAGACAATCAACACACACTTTCCGGATGGGACTTTCACCATCCAACCCTTGGCCCTTAACGACATAGGCGTGCACCCTACGCGGTTTGGTGAGACTATCATCACCTGACCCTTCGACCTTCGGGGGTTCATACCCACCGAGGCCCTAAATATAAGGACTTTCACCAACCAACAACATTCCACCACTACACCGACACCAATTCAAACACTTCATACGACAACCAATCAAATATCACATAATCACATACACACACAATCCAACACACACACACAAACTCAATCCAACACACACACACACATTCAATCCAACACACGCACACACACGATCCAACACACGCACACACACACACAATCCAACACACGCACACACACACATTCAATCCAATACACACACACACACGATCCAACACACACACACACACACACACACACATAATCCAACACACACACACACACAATCAATCACATTTAGTCACAATCGACTACCACGTCAACATTTAATCAAACACGATACAAGACAAATACTATCACACGCACATACCCATATTCAACCAAGCAACGGTAAACTTAATTATGAAATAAACTGGGCATATATCAATTTATAAAAATATAATAAGTTAGCAAGGATCCTCTTGCCTCAAGTCGAACCGCAACGACCCCAGAGGTCTCCAAACCACTTGAACGAACCTGCGAAATCAATTCGAGCAATACCTGGCATTAATTACTCATCCAATTCAATACTAACAAACCCCCAATTTCCTTATCAATAACCCTTAATTAATTAGGCAAATCACACCCCAAAATCCACCCAATTCAGTCCAAAATTCAGCAAACAAATCAACCCAATTTCAGTCCAATATTCAACCACGCACATCAGCCAAAACGGCCCCAAAATTCAGCAAAGAAATTCAGTCTCCACAGGACAACAACAACAACCAGTCACAAATTAAATCAACAACACAAACCAACCTTTACCTCTACGTTGAACACACAGTCGCCACCGGAAAGGGCTCCTCGTCGTCGGAACCACAGCGGGACACGAGCAGCAGAACGAACAACGACGGCAGCAGCACCTCGGACAATAGCTGCACAGCTCCACCAGTCCACGCACATAAACACCACAAATTCAGCAAAGCTTGAAGTCCGAAAATTAAACCGACCAAACACCCCTTTCTTACCTCGTTGGTGGCCACAACTCAGCCCCGGAAACACCACCTCTCGCCACCGGAAAACTGCAGCACGACGGCCTGCAGAACCACAACAGCAAAGCTACAACACGGACAGCAGAAGAAGTTCGGCTCGCCGGAGAAGAGCAGCCGCGCGGTCCAAGATGGCTCGCCGGAGGGGAAGCGACTCGGCTGGGCACGGAGACGGTCGGATTCGGGAGGAGATGGCTGGGCACAGGAGGGAGTGCTTCACGGGAGAGACGACCACTGAACGTTTTTTAGGGATTTAATCCCCAAAATTTTCCATTTCACCCATTTATAAGCAAAACCTTAATTAATTTACCATTTTGCCAATATCAACTTATTTGGGGTATTTCAAAGAGGATGAATAAAAATGGAGATGTTCATTCTGCGCTTGACTGAAATTTGATGATGACGAAAATGGAAGATGAAATCGGAAAGAAAAGTTGTTATTAAATCTGGAAAGATTGAAAGTGGTAACTCTAGAAATGGAAGGTGGTAGAAGGAGAGAAGAGAAGCGTCCCATACAAGATTCAAAGTTCGAAATGGAAAGATTGAACCCAGAACCCTAGAATTGGAAAGGGAGAGAGAAGAGACGCGGCGTAGAAGGAAAGGAGAAATGAGATTAGGGTTTCTGTATTAGGTTATCTGAAAACGCGATATTGGGCTTGGGTCAACGAGATCGAACTTGGGCTTGATTTTGGTTTACATTGGGCCCGAATAATGTTTCCGAAATCTTAACACGAGATTATTGTAGTGGATCGGGTTTTATTCGTATATTTTCTATTAATTAAGGATTATTAACCCATTAATATATTTAGAATTGAAATATATTTATTATTGTGTTATGTTTTAAAAAAGATAGTATTTGTATTTGAAATTATTAAGTTATTTACATTGTTTTTATTTTTGGGCCATATGTCCATTATTATTTAGAATTTTGTAATATAATTTAATAATAGAAACAATTATATATTGTTTATTTATTATATTTTTAATAAGTACATAATATCAATTTTTTAATGTATTAGGCCTATATTTCGAAACCATGGCAACGATATCTGTTTTGTTTTTGCTATAAGTCATGTAACAAAAAAATATAAACATCTCCTTAACTGTTTACATATAGAAGTAGATACATTTTTAATATGCAATTTTTTTTCCAATTTGCGTATTACATCTTATTACACTGTAAAAAAAAAAGTTTTAATTTGAATAAATATTTGATTTTGCAGGCTTATTTTGTTATGGACGAATTAACTCGACATATCAGAGCGCTGAGATTGTCTGTTATTAGAGATAAACGACAACGGACAATTTCAAATCGATCAGGTGAATAAATTGCATTCAATTCTTTCACTATTTTTTTCGATCAATTTAAATATGAACTTGAATATAAATAGTCATTATGCAGGATGTATTCTTGAAGTTAGTACCAATTCATCCGTTAGTGATCGTATCCCCATGTCCGACATTTCAAATGATTAGTAATGTTATTTGATAAAGTCTTTAGTTAATTCGATTTGAACATGTATATTGTAATAAATGTTTGATGTTATATAATACAATATATATTTTATTTCATGATTGTAAATTAAATTATATAAATTTGTTACTATTTTATAACTATTAAAAGATATAATTGTGGTATTGGTTTTTTTCCTTATGCTTTAAATTTTGTAACACATATGCATGTATTTATGCAGTACACCAAAATATCACACCGTCGGCTTTGCATTTACCCCGAAGTGATCAAAACGTTCATAATTCATTTTTATCTATAAGTGTTCGAGATCAAGAAAATTACGGTATATATTTTAAATTGTTACTTTTTTTATGAAGTATCAATAATAATTTTGTTTTATCATCTATAATAAGCAGATAATGATATAACTATTTATTTGTAGTTCAATTGCACAATGTCATGTCTACAGAACAAAATCATATGCACAATGTCGAACAAGGTATGTTATTCTTACAAGTTCTATTAAATAACATAATTTATGTATTTTAACTAATTGGTATTTATTCTCATGCACAACGTAGCTCGGCATAGGAGGAAGTTGAGAATGAATGTTATACGACATAAGCGACATGGAACATCACTAAACGAATCAGGTTATGAATAAAAAATCCCATTATTTTAAATTAAGAAGTCATGTATATTTTGTTTTAACAAATTTTGTGCAGGCAATGTACTTGGAAGTATTGGCAACTCTGTACTTACCCAATCTACACCATTAGCTATTACTGTTAATGGTTAGTTATTAATGAAATATAATATTTTATATACTTTCATGCATGCATTGTCTTAAGTTTGAGGTTTTCAAAACGAATAATCATTTAATACTTAAATGTGAAGGTACACGGAATTCATCTATATTGCCAAGTCGTACTAATGAAGTTGACATAACAAAGGTTGAACAAGGTACGTTGGTAATAAGTAAATATTAATTGAGTGATTTATTGCATTTCAATATTTGTAATTGTTTTCCACTGACAAATTAGCTCGACGTAAGAGGACGTTGAGAATGAATGTGATTAGGCATAAGAGGCATGGAACACCATTAATTGAATCAGGTTAGAAAAAATCGCTTAATTTTATTTTAAATCCTTAATGAAATTTACGCTAGCATCTAATTGGATATGCATATATTATATACATTCCGACATTGTTCAAAATATATGATCACTTACATATTTTAATTTCAGGAACTACCAATTCATCTGCATTGGCAGAGTGTTCATCTACATTACCAAATTTAGGTAATTTTATAATTAAAATCATTTGTTTTTGGTTTGTATCCATAATAGGATCATGTTTTCCATTACATTATGATTGTTACAAATAGATTGTAATGTCCATAATATAAGTTAAAATAAGCACCTTTTAGCATATTTAATCTATGTTACAATTTATTTGTTCAACATTTATAAAAAGTGCTTAGGCTTACAACATAGTTGTTATTTGATAATCTTTGATTATATGTATTTATATAATAAAATAAATTAATATATGTGTTTTAATGTAGTGTCCGCTAATGTTACGCCAACGGATTTGCATTTACCAATAGCGGATCAAATCGCTACTAACTCAGTTCTACCTATAAGACTAAATGACAAGGAAAACTATGGTACCAAAATTATTGTTTTATCAAGACGTGTTACTAACTACTATATTACTTTTGTCTTACATGACTATGTGTAGTATGATATATGTATTTATTTACAGCTCCTTTACACAACGCAAGTCTTACTAATGAAGTTGATATAACAAATGTTGAACAAGGTACGTTGGTAATCAATAAATATTAATAAAATAATTTATTGCATTTCAATATTTGTAATTGTTTTCCATTGACAAATTAGCTCGACGTAAGAGGATGTTGAGAATGAATGTGATTAGGCATAAGAGGCATGTAACACCACTAATTGAATCAGGTTAGCAAAAATCGCTTAATTTTATTGTAAATCCTTAATGAAATTTACGCTCTCATCTAATTTGATATGCATATATTATATACATTTCGACATTGTTCAAAATATATGATCAGTTACATATTTTAATTTCAGGAACTACTAATTCATCTGCGTTGGCAGAGTGTTCATCTACATTAGAAAATCTAGGTAATTTTATAATTAATATCATTTTTTTGTATTCATAATAGGATCATGTTTTCCATTACATTAGGATTGTTACAAATAGTTTATAATGTCCATAATATACGTTAAAATAAGCACCTTTTAGCATAATTAATATATGTTACAGTTTATTTGTTCAACCTTTAATCTCTTTATAACAATAGTCTGTTGTACAGATCATGTTACAGTGATGAATAGAACAACAAGAAATCATACTGGTAAACCAGATAAGCCTATTGTATTATTAGCTAAATTTTTAACATTTGTTTGTTTATTGTTATTAATATGTTATAGTGCAATACCTCGATCACGGTGAACCAATGTATGAATGTCTGCATTGTGGGGCATTGTTATGGCATGCTGAAAGATTAAATACAAAAGATCCTTCAAGCGAAGATATATGTCATATTTCTTCCTTATGTTGCATGAAAGGAAAAATTGAGCTCCCATTGCTACAAGAGTCACCGCCGTTGTTGAATAATCTTTTGACAAATAAGCATCCAAAAAGCAAACAATTTTGTGAGAACATTATAGCTTACAATATGATGTTTGCTTTCACCTCTTTGGGAGGAAGGGTCTCACCCATCACAAAAGGTCGTGGAACTTATTGTTACCGAATGCATGGACAGAATTTTCACAGAATAGGGAGTTTGTTACCAGTGTCGGGGACAACTCCAAAGTTTCCGCAACTCTATATATATGATACTGAAAACGAGGATTCAAACAGAATCAATGCGATAAGGTATGTCAATTACATATATATTTTTTTTGTTACCACTTATAGTTATATACCATTATTCTTTAATATTAAGATTTTACTTTGATCTTTATTTATGTCAGCTCTAGAGTCAAAAAAGTTGATGAATCGCTTGTGATTGAGTTGAGAAAGATGATAGATCAACACAACCCCATGCAAAAGCATTTAGAATGGCCAGAGATCGATTTAAGGATGAAGGTGTTACATATATGAAGTTGCGACTGCTTAGCAATAGAAACACTGATGGTCGGAGATATAATCTCCCAACGAGTTCAGAGGTTGTTGCTATTATTCTTGGTGATATTGATACAAATTTGGAGCCCAGGGACATTATACTTCATACAAGGTCTGGTCAATTACAACTGATTCATGAATTACATCCTTCGTACCTTGCGCTTCAATATTCGTTGGCATTCCCTTATGGTGAGGACGGGTATCGGCCTGACATTGATTTAAGTGAAAGGTGCAACACTTCTGCAAGGAAGAGGTCAAGGGTTACGCTTAAAGAATTCTGTCAGTTTCGAATTCACGAGCGTCGAGGCGAAGCCAGAATTCTGAGGTCATCTAGAAAGTTGTTTCAACAATTTTTGGTTGATGTTTATACAATGATTGAATCAGAAAGGTTGAACTACCATCGAACTCATCAGAAGAACATACGTGCTGATTTATATACAAATCTTGCTTCAGCAAGGAGCAAGGGTCATACAGCACCGGCATATCGAATAGTGTTTCCATCTTCATTTACAGGTGGTCCTACATATATGCAGCAGAACTATCAAGATGCAATGACAATATGCAAACACCATGGTTATCCAGATCTATTCATAACATTCACATGTAATTCAAAATGGCCTGAAATTGTCAAGTTTTGCGAAGAAAGGGGTCTACAACCAGAGGATCGCCCATACATTATATGTAGAGTATTCCACATGAAATTGGAGTCCATGATCAAAGATTTCAAAGTAAACAAAATATTTGGCAAGGTTAATTCTGGTAATGTCTCTTTTACTGTTCTCACTTTAGTTATTGTTTACATGTGTATAAAATATATTATTTTCCTGACATGTTTATAGTCTATTACATGTATTATTTTTTGCTTTTTTTAAATGTATTAATTAAGTTGAACATATATCTTTGACTTATGGATCTTTTACAGTTATTTACACAATCGAATTTCAAAAGCGTGGTCTGCCTCATGCACATATTTTATTATTTCTGGATAAGGAATCTAAGTTGCCAACTACTACAGATATCGATACGGTCGTTTCTGCTGAAATTCCACACACAACTGAGGATGCTGATTTATTCAATGTTGTGAGAAATTTCATGATGCATGGTCCATGCGGAGCTTCTAAACCATCGTCTCCTTGTATGGCTGATGGAAAGTGTAGAAAGTACTTTCCAAAAAAAATTGTTGAGCAGACTTTTGTTGATGACGATGGATACCCTGTGTACAGAAGACATGACGATGGTAGAACGATAGAAAAAAGTGGAGTTCTCCTTGATAATCGGTATGTGGTTTCTTACAATGCATTTCTTCTTCTAAAATACAATGCACATATAAATGTTGAATGGTGCAACCGATCGGGCTCTATCAAGTATCTGTTCAAGTACATAAACAAAGGGCATGATCGCGTCACTGTTGCAATTACAAACTCTGATGCAAACAATGTCGGTGATAATTGCATGGACGAAATAAAAAACTACTACACCGCCCGGTATGTATCTGCGTGTGAAGCGGCTTGGAGGATTTTTGCCTTTGATATTCATTACATGACTCTTACTGTTCAACGTTTGAATTTGCACCTTCTCGGTGAGGAAATAATTTTATTTAATGATGATGATCCTATTGATGCTGTCTTAAATGATCATGAAAGTGATAAATCAATTTTTCTGCAATGGATGGAGTCTAACAAAAAGTTTCCAAAAGCTAAAGAATTGACTTATTCTGAATTTCCAGAGAAATTTGTTCGGGTAGCTTCAACTAGGCATTGAAAAAAATGTGACAGGCGTGGTTCTGTTGGAAGGATTTATCACGTAGCTCCTGGTACTGGCGAGAAGTACTATCTTAGAATTTTGTTGAATCATATAAAAGGGCCAACATGCTACGAAGATTTAAGGATTGTTGATGGTTCAGTTTATAGTACATTTAAAGAAGCTTGCTATTCATTGGGGTTGTTAGATGATGACCGAGAATATGTTGACGGGATAACTGAAGCAAGTTATTGGGGATCAGTAAACTATATTAGGAGTCTATTTGTATTTCTTTTGGTGTCTGATTGCATGGCAAAACCAGAGTTTGTTTGGGAACAAACATGGAGACTTCTAGCAGATGACATTGTCGATAAACAGAGGAGAATTCTACGAATTAAGGGTATGTATTTCATTAATGTTGTTGACTTGATCATAATCCTAACTGCATTTGATATATTTTTTGGGGAATATATTGTACTCATTTAATTGTACTGACATGTGAGTTCTATTTATATGCAAATTTGCATGTTACAGATGACCAATTACAAAACTACGCTCTTGCCGAAATTGACAAGTTATTACGACGAAATGGTAGTAGTTTGAGTCACTATAAAACCTTGCCTTCTGTAGATTCAAGCCTCATATCTGAAGGTTTCAACAAGCTTATACAAGATGAACTTCGACATGATAAATCATGTCTAGACGATGAACATTCACAATTACTTTCTAGATTTACAATGGAGCAAAAAGGAGTGTACGATGAGATCATGAATGTTGTTTTATCAAATAACGGGGGTGTCTTCTTTTTATATGGTTATGGTGGTACAAGCAAAATGTATATATGGAGGACACTTTCGGCGGCTATAAGGTCAAAAGGTGAAATAGTCCTTACCGTTGCTTCAAGTGGAAATGTAGCTCTCCTAATACCTGGCGGCAGAACTGCTCATTCGAGGTTTAAAATACCTTTGCAAGTTAATGAGGATTCCACGTGTCATATATGTTCAGGTACTGAACTTTCAGAGTTGATATGTGCCGCCAAACTTATTATCTGGGATAAAGCTGTCATGACGAATAGGTTCTGTTTGAAGCTTTAGACAGAACGTTAAGAGATATTTTACGGGCTACAAACCCACTTAGTTTAGAGCAACCTTTTGGAGGAAAAGTCGTAGTATTTGGTGGAGACTTTAGGCAAATTCTACCCGTTATCTCTAAAGGGAGCATGCAAGATATTGTTGTTGCCACCATTAATTCCTCTTATTTGTGGGATCATTGCAAAGTTCTTACGCTGACAAGGAACATGAGGATTCAACAAGGTACATCTGAATCTCAGATCCAAGAGGCAAAAGAATTTTCTGAATGGATATTAAGCATCGGAGATGGGACTGCAGGTGTTGATAATGATGGAGAAGCTCAAATAGAAATCCCCGATGAACTATTGGTCAAGGATTATGACTTAGATCCAATTCCAGCAGTTGTTAAATCTGTTTATCCCTCTCTAATGGAAGATCAGTTGTCTCCTGCATACTTTGAAGACCGAGCAATTCTTGCTCCTACACACGAAGAGGTAGATAAAGTTAATGAGTATATATTGTCTTCGTTGCATGGTGATGAAAATATATATCTCAGCTCAGATAGTTTGTGCAAGGCTGGTTCTGTTAAAGACAGTGATGCGAGTATTTATACGTCTGATTATTTGAACAGTATTAGATGTTCTGGTCTGCCAAATCATGTGCTCAAACTAAAGGTTGGGGTGCCTATTATGCTGCTTCGAAATATTGATCAATCTTTAGGCTTATGCAATGGGACGAGATTGATAACCACACAACTTGGCAGTCATGTTATACAAGGGAGAATTATTTCAGGCAACAATATCAGACATACGGTGTTGATTCCTCGCATGATAATGTCACCATCAGACACTTCATTCCCTTTCAAGTTTCAACGAAGACAATTTCCCTTGAGTGTATGTTTTGCTATGACCATAAACAAAAGCCAAGGCCAATCTCTTGCAAATGTCAGTTTGTATCTTCCACGCCCTGTTTTCAGTCATGGCCAATTTTATGTTGCATCATCAAGAGTAACTAGCAAGAAAGGTTTGGAGATATTGATTTGCGATAAAGATAAGAAGAGGTATAATACTACAACCAATGTAGTATACAAGGAAGTTTTTAATAATTTGTAGTCATTTTGAACATCGTTCCATATTTAATGTTTTTTATTTCATTTTCATGTATTATATGATCATTTTTAGTATTTTTGATGCTTTTAGTAGTATTGATGTAAGTGGTGTGGTTATACCTATTTGAAACACTAATTAGCGAATTTTATTATTAATAAAGTTATGGAGAGTGCCGTCTCTCTTTATATAATTAGTCTTTCTTATATCTTGAAAATGTTTTAATGTTCGGTTAGTCATGTTTTATTCAAATAACTAATCAAAAAAATATTGAACCAATGACTCATCAATAATTTAATAAATATCTTTCTTACAAATATAAAAAAAATATAAACAAATCTCGTGTAAGGCACGGGTATTACACTAGTTAATAAGAACGTGTAAATTGAGTAACCTTGCCAACTTACCTCAAGAATACGGAGATGATAATGGATTAGATTAGTTCAATTTATTTTGTTAGATTTCATTATATCTATAAGCCTTTCTATTAGAAAATTTTGTTAGTGTTTATATAGGAAAAACATTATTAAACTTAACTTACCTCAAGATGAAAAATAAAAGAAGAATACGGAGATGATCCTTGATGGTTGAAATTTTATATAGGTATTCTTTATATAATATCATATCTTTCTGAAATTTTTCATAACATATTTTCGAAATTTAAATTGGATGATTTTTTTTAATTAATTAAATTTTATATATAATTAATTCGGATCCACTGTTATAACTTTTTTTTAAAAGGATGGATGATATGACGAATTATGGTTGGATGAGTGACGATACATATGCGAATTGAACGTGAGGCCGAACGTATGATTTATGCCTTTCCTTTAGTATATATATAGATTTCAAAGTAAATTCATCTTTTATAAATAAGAAGGTTTAACAATTTCTTGCAAGGATGTGATTTTTTTTGATGTTTTTAAGCTTTCAACCATGTTCCTGCATTTAGGCAGTTTTGACATTGGTGGTCAGAGTGCGATGAAGATTTGATGTTGGACACCCGACACTATTTTTCTTGTTTTGAGGTGCATCCTCCATTCTGATGGAGTTTAGTTGTGGTGTTGTGTTGAGGTTTCTTGTCGGATGAGGTCGTGGATGTTGTGAAAGAGTCCGTGAGCTGATAGACTGTGGATGGGAGCGTACAAGCGCATATGCGCGATAGGCTCAATACATAAGTTCAATGGGGTTCTATCCTAAAATCAATTGACAATAGGAAGAGTATTTTCATTAAGCTTATAAATTAGACACTGAAAGGGACTCAGGGACCGAACTATCTCTAATACCATGTGAAAGAGTTCGTTGACCAATAGACTGGGGGCAGAAACGTACGAGCAATCGAGCAAATATGAATAGGCGTGGTACATAAGTCCGACGGAATTCCTTCCTAAAACTAATTGACAATATGAAGAATAATCAACTAAATTTATATATTATCCATTAATATCTACTCACTTCCAATGTGAGATCAACCATATATATTATTCCAGCAAACAACTAATGAGTTTTTTTATTTACGAGAGTAATTTCAAAAAAAATGATCTTATTTTATTTTTTTTGCGAATTTATTAGAGTAGGTAATGATATTTTCCGGTCTCCATATTACTCTCTCTGTTAAGTTTTAATTGATGTTCTAGGCTTAAGTCCTTGTTAAGTTTTAATTGTCATTTTAGACTTTTTTACCTATTTTTTTCCAGATTAATTTTTTTATTTTTATTTTTTGGGTTCTCAATTTTGTATTCATTGTTTTCCCATTTTCTAGGATCTACTGATCAACCGTTCATCCTCCCATATCTTTTTATTTATTTTTTTTGAGTTTTTGAAACTTATTGATTGTAGCTAGTGATTGAAGCATTTTGTCTTCAATAACAAATCCTTCGACGTTTGGTCTCCATAGCCAAGAAATAGTTACACAATAGATGAAAATGTAGAGGGAAAAGAAAGAAATTAATTATTTTCCCAGATGAAAATTAATTTCTTATTTTTTTTAAAATTTGCTGAAACGTCAATTAAAACTTAACGGAGTAGAGTATGTCATACTCTTCTACATTTAAATCTTCTATTTATTTTTCATCTTCTGTTGTTTGTATCTCATTTTTTAGATTTTCATATATCGACTTTGTCGGCCAATCGACACCGTTTATCTAGCTTACCGGAAAACATAACTGTGTAGTAAAAAAGTTAGGTCCGAGGTATTGGATGTTTTATTACTTTGGCAACTTGCAAGACACAACCAAGTTGGCAGATCAGATAGCCCAATGCACTCGATTGTTATTAAAAAGAAAAGCCCAAATCAAACGGAGGATTTTACCTATCAAACATTGCATTATGCAGGTCCATGCTAACTCACGTAGGGCCGCATGCACCATAACATTTTTTCCATTATGTATATAAGCCGGAGAAGGCCAAGGGCAGGCAAAATCTTCACATTTTCAATATTGCATCCAGCATCCCTTCATTTTACCCTTTCTCTCTCCTCTGTTCTCCGCTTTCAGTTTTGCTTTCGGCACAAAATTAAGGACAAAAAAGCAAAATTGTTCTTTCTTAAAAAAAATCAGATATCAATATATTTGATTATTACATAAATAAATCTCTTTCACAACTGTGATAAGTTCTAAGTTCTAAGTTCTTCCACTGTCTTTGCTCTCTCCAACCTTCTTCACGGTGTAGCTTCTTATAGAGTTTATTGATTTTTTTATTTTCTTCAATTTTATTCCCGGATTTCGATTTAATTTTGAATCTGGATTTATTAAGTTATATTTAAAAAGCTGATAAATCGCGTATAAATACGGACAGCAATTACATGTTTTTTGGGTTTGTGTATGTGGAGAGCCGGTCTGTGATGAGGAGGATGCTGAACATGCTTTCAATTCCTCCTCTCAGATCTTAGAAGCTTCTCCTTTTCTCTTCTCCTCTCGATTACGGATCTGGCTCTTCTCCAATCGGTGAGTAATTCCAGCTTTGGAATCTAGATTCTGTTGCCTCCGATCTTTTCATTTATTGTCTGAATTTTCCCCGATCTGATTCATGGATTCTGATTGCAATTAATTTTCCATGATCGGATTATTCAGGGTGGTTGTTTGAGGGTCAAACTATATCAATTTTCTGATTGATGAAGGATCCGATGCTGTTTGTTTGAATCGGATAATAGTCGCATTTTTCTTATCTACTGCTGCTGTAATTTTGTGGCGATTGATTATTTGATTCTACAGATAAGGTACTGGCTTTCGTACTGTTTTTTTTGTCTGTTTCCTGCCCATATTTCAATTCAATTTCTTACATTTTCGATGCATTGGTCAATTGATTGAAATATGTTGAGGTTATGATGAACTGATGTGAGTACACTATCACTTCTGTGGACTGATGTTCAAGTATTGTGTATCATTAATCAATTCGGATCCAAAGCGTATTTAAATTTTGTGTCTTGTTCTAATGCTCGAATCAAGTAGCATGATTCTATTCAATTTATCTACTTATCTTGTGTGATTTATGTTTTTGCATCATTTATGTGATGCACTTATGGTATGTGCAGAAATATGCAATCCGACCTTGGGAAGCTCTTTGTTGGCGGAATTTCGTGGGAGACTAATGAGGAACGCCTTAAGGAATACTTTAGCACATTTGGGGAGGTTGTTGAGGCTGTCATTATGAAGGATCGGACAACTGGTCGTGCTCGGGGCTTTGGCTTTGTCGTCTTTGCTGACCCGAGTGTTGCAGATAGAGTCACTAAGGAGAAGCACAACGTTGATGGAAGAATGGTAATTTAGCTGCATAATCTCAACCCGCCTTGACTTGGCTGCTCTCATTGTTTGTTCCATTTATTTACATGGATATCTATTCAATTGCAAGTGGTAAAAGCTAGAATGAAAATAGTTTTAGCATAGCATATACGTTGCAACTAATCTTCCAAATGACATTAGGGCTTCATTTCCTTCGTTTGTTAGGTTGTTGTGTTCAGTTATGCATAATGTGCTTACATAATACATACATATTTGATTTCTAATATGTTGATGTACTATTACTTCAGGTTGAGGCAAAGAAGGCAGTTCCTAGAGATGATCAGAGCATTGTGAGTCGAAACAGTGGCAGCATTCAGGGCTCACCTGGTCCTGGACGCACTAGAAAGATATTTGTAGGGGGTCTTGCATCCACAGTCACAGAAAATGATTTTAGGCAGTACTTTGAGCAGTTTGGAACGATCACAGATGTTGTAGTAATGTATGATCACAATACTCAAAGGCCGAGAGGCTTTGGGTTCATCACTTATGATTCTGAAGAAGCAGTTGATAGGGTTTTGCTCAAAACTTTTCATGAACTCAATGGTAAAATGGTAGAAGTCAAGCGTGCTGTCCCTAAAGAGCTGTCACCAGGTCCAAGTCAGAGTCCCCTTCGCGGCTATAACTACGGTCTGAGCAGGGTTAATAACTTTCTAAATGGCTACACACAAGGTTTTAATCCAAGCAATCTAGGAGGTTATGGAGTTAGAATGGATGGAAGATTCAACGCAATTGCTAGCAGTCGGAGTGGGTTTCCTCCTTTTGGTTCTGCATATGGGATGGGTATGAACTTTGAACCTGGGCCAAATCCTAGTTACGGGGGAAATGCAAATTTTACCAGCAATCATAATTATGGAAGAGGCGTCAACCCTTATTTTGTTGGTAACTCAAATAGGTTTGGGAGTCCCATGGGCTATGAAAGTGGGAATGGCGGAAGCAGTTCCTTTTTCAGCTCAGCAACAAGGAATTTATGGGGAAATGGTGGTCTCAATTACGGGACAAATTCTTCCAACTCAAACAATTTTGCGGGATCCAGTGGTAGTCTTGGAGGGGGGAGCTTTGGCAACAGCAATGTTAACTGGGGAACCTCCGCAGGCCAAGGTGGAGGAAATCCTAGTAGCAATGCTGGGAATCTTGGGTATGGTGCTGCTGATAGCGGTTATGGTTTGGGTGGAGGATCTTACGGGAGAAATAATGGAAGCAACACGGTACCAACATCATCAGGATATGGCTCTCCAACTGGGGGTTATGATGGGGCATTTTCAGACTTTTATGGAAGTACTTCAATCTATGGAGACTCTACCTGGAGATCAGCAACCCCTGAGAGAGATGCTTCTAGCTCATTTAATTATGGGCTTGGAAATGCAGCTTCAGATGTTTCTGCTAAAGGGTCTGCTGGTTATATTGGTGGATACACTATTAGTAAAACACAACCAAATAGAGGTAAGATATTCAAAATATTTTCATGTTTTGATACTTTCTGTGAAATGGAAGCAATATCCCCGTTACGTGCGCTGCTGATGTGACAAGGAATCGAAATTAGTTCAAAGAGCCAAGTCTTGTATGATATTTGAGACGATTAGACTAGATATAGAACCAAGATATCATGTATACTAGCTAGAAAGAAGTTGAAAATAACATCTTTTATTATACATTTATAATTTTGTATACTAGTTAGAGGTGCTTTACGTAAATGTGTAAGTATATTTACTATAGTTTGCGCAAAATAAGTTGGGAAGCATAAGTTTGGAACAATAGTGTAGATTCTTAACACCGTCCCTTCTAAGGGTGCCAAACCTGAAATTTAAGCAGGTGAGGTTGTGCACTTGAACATATATGATTACATACTGCATATTTTCAAGAGGCCTTTGTAGAGGTCTGTTGGAATATATATATATATATATATCCATTTATAGTCATTCTCATATAAGCTTAAACTTATAAATTTATAATGCAATTTGGTTCATTTAGATGGTATCTGACTTTGTTTTCCAAGAGCTCTATTTACCTCATAAGCCCCATTATTCACAAAAATATTATTCAGTATATGATAACATGTTGCACACCTTCAAATCCTGCAATTTACTTGAAGTGTCCATATTTGCTGTGGTATGAAAGCATTCAAGAGAGTTCTTGTAAATGCTTGACGACTCAATTGCTTGAAATGAATGATGTGACAAGCAAGAATTTTACTTTGCTCTTACCTAAGGCCTGTCTGCTAATTTGTTTTGCTTGTTTCACACTACTTAAGAGACATGGCTGGATAAAATGGTAGCAATAGAGTGACCCATTCCTAGACATATACTTCTAAGACACATCTTGTCTTTTTTTTTTTTTACATTGTAAGGAGAGTGAGGGTATGCCAGAGTAATTTCTAAAACAACACATTAACTCTAGTCTACTTTACTTACCGCCTAAAAATTGTTATTCTGTTAATTATCATTTGATCTGGTTCTTCTCATCATAGGCATGCAGTAAAGTGGAGTCACCACAGACCAGTCTAGTCCTAAAGTCTTACAATCATCAATGCCAGGTTAGTTGAATACTCCATAGTTACTTCACTGAGTTCTTTTTCTTTCATTGTTAATCCAGTGATCATGCTTGAAACTTGTACAACTTGTATAATTGACTTGGAACAAAATGCTGCACTATGGCCTCATAAATTCCTTGTATAACACCTTCCTGTAATTACTACATTAAATAATTGTAGCCGATATCCTTTATTTGCTGCTAATGCTGGCAGGCTATTGTGTATCTTGTTACAATATTTTTCATATTTATTATGAAATTATTAGACTGTTTGTTAACTGCAACAAATCTGGACTCCTTCGGAAACCAGCCTCTGGAGGTGCATCCATCTTCCTAAGAGTGCTATATTGGAGATAGAGTCTAATTATTAGCATAAGACACGCAAGGGAACAATGCATTAAAGTTGTGTGGACTTTTATGGTATGGGTTAAATACAAAATCACCCATAAATTATTGCAATTTCACCAAACCACCTAGCTTAAGCAAAATTACACATAACTACCTTGCCAACGGCAGGCTTAATAAGAAGGGGTGGTTTTGCCTAATTTTCTACTTGTGGTTTGGCAAAAAATGCACAAATTTACGGGTCGTTTTGTGTAATTTACCCTTTTTTATTGTATATATACTATCAAGTAGAAGTATGAGCATTTTTCCCCACTCTTCCCAATGTTGTTAATCTCAACAATGCTGGTTAGAGGTATAGTTTGTCCAGCATTCCTATACCTTTTGGAAGTATAGTATAGTGCTTTATTGTGAAAGAACGCAAGAATTCATATATCAGCTGAAGTGTGACACCCAGATTTTATTGCAATAGTAAAAGAACTAACACTGTCAGGCCTTCCGAGAAAAGAAAATCCCCTGCCTAAAAATAAGAAAATCCTTATTCCAGATAATTAGTATTCTCTTTGAACTGATCTTACAGTTTAATGCACTCCATATCCTTGAACCACCACCATACTCTGATTTTTGAATTTATGAGCTACATGATATCATCAGATGTTTGGTATCCTGCCATAGGTTGGAGTGGCATTTTCGAGCAGTTATTATTCCCAGATAGCATGCCACTAACTGGAAAACCAAGCATTAGAAATTCAGAAACAATTTGATCTGTGAAATGAATCTGTAATAATCACCTAATAGTTAACATGTGGTGAACTTCTCTACTTCTTTGGCTACCTTACTTATTCCAGCTTCAGTTGAGATATCGGACTTCACATGCTGTCAAATTTACGCGTTCTTTGCTATTTGTTTCTTTTGTTTCAGGACTTGCTACCTAGAGAGAAGCCTTGAGATATCTGAACATTGTTGTAGGTCAAAATAATTCCTGGTGGACGGAGAAGCGAACATCAGTATGATCCATCACAGAACTACAATTTAAAACCAATTACATTAAAACCTGAACTGACTGTTTTGGATTTCCCTGTTTTTTGGAACATTAAAATTAGAGGTTAAGAGGATGTGAGGTATTGTTCTTTTTTTTTTCTATGTTATTGGCGTGAGGTTTGAGTTGCTACTGTTAGGTCTTCATCTTTTTCGGGGTTAATTTGATAATTTTTCTTGATTGGAGTGAGATGTAAAATGAAGTTGCGGGATACTTAGTCAAGAATTGTATCATGGCACAGTTTTGTGCATCTGGGTGATACATGACAGGGTAGACTATCAAGAAAACACTCTGAATCTTTTGTTTTTTGTTATAGTTTTGGCTTCATTTTGGCTGCAAGAGTGCGTAGCGAGAACGCAACGGTGCCTTAATCTTTGTGTTCTTATAGTTAATCATACTCTTGATTATCTTTGTTTTTATGGGCTGTCTTGGTTTTACTTGTTTGTTGACCTTATTATAAGTAGTTTGAAACGTTTGGAGGGAACAAACTAGGGTTCCTAATGAAATAATTCAGTTTACCATTGTTGTTATTCTCTTCTCCTTTTTCAGTGTAAAGCCCTTGCAAGGAACTTGAAAAATACACTTGATTTGCTGTTATTTTCTTAGTTTTTACTATTGTATTGGTTGCCTTTAGTTTTTGATGGATATGCATTGTGATTCTGTTTAGAATTAACCCACTAACTCTCAAACCCCTTGATTAAGTCCTTGTATCAAAATGATCCATACACCCCTTGATTAAATCAGCTTAAGATGTAATACATCATTAAAATCTGAAATCTCACTGTAATCTCTGAAGCAGAGCCAAAATCTCTTGCCCCTATCGCTCATCATATATGGCACATCGTCTCTTATCACAATTAACAGCTTTCCAGTCATCCATGGAAAAATGCTGCATAAAATGTTGTTGTACGATAATGCTGTTGTGAACATGTTTGAGATGTCACGAACTTTCTTTCGTTGGATCAAAAGCTGTATAAAATGTTTCCTACAAAAACATCCTATTTATGAAGTAAAAACAAAAAGCGATTGCAGAAAAGAATGAGTGAAGTTTAATTTGGAATGAGCTAAAACCAGAACCTGAAGAGAGATCCTCTCATGTTACCCTCAAAGCACCGAGCCACTGGCACAAATTCATTATTAAATTTAATGGAATTATTTTATAAATTTGCCGTGGCTTTCATGGCAACAACGTCAAGATGGCCGAGTTGGTCTAAGGCGCCAGTTTCAGGTACTGGTCCGAAAGGGCATGGGTTCGAATCCCATTCTTGACACAAACCATATTATTTTTTTCATGAAATTTCCAGCACTTGAGAATGTGTTGCTATAAATTTAAGATGTGTATATATCCGGATCACAATTCTCTTAATCTGCATACGTGGGATCATATCAGAATTTTAGAGTTTAATATTTTTATAATTTGTAAGGATATGATTTCACGGTCTTTATTTTCACAATATAGCTTTAACTACTATGTCAATCCCCTGACGACCTTTAATTCCGATAACGGGCTCCTACATCATAATCGTATTTTCAGCAGACGCTTTATAACCATATATATTCTTTGACGTGCTTTTACAACCATATATATATATATATTCTCCGACGTGCTCTCAATTGTTTAAGAGTCTTCGACATATTTCCTGTGCTCAAGTTCGCTGGTCATGGCCGTTTCATAAACTAAACTATTGATGGATGTCGTTTGATGTCACCGATCTGCATTTGGTCATGAGGGATTTCGAAACTGTCTATTTTATTCACTTGAAAAACCTACATATTATTATATGAACAAGATACACTAGTAATTAAATGAATAAAAAATCAAGATAGAAAGAGCAATTAATTTGCAGTTGTAAAATTGAACAATTATATTTTATTCAATTGAACATGATAGACTAGTTTATGTACAAATAATCAAAAAGAATTAATAACTCAACATTAATATATGATTGTTCAAATAACTTGACACTAACGTAACATGAGTAGTTAAAAAATGATAACCGAAATATATTTTGTTTTGTATTGTGAATCAAAGGCTTTGGTTTTGTGTGGGTCCTAAGATGCTACCGGAATGGAATATGAAACCCTAAAACGCTCCCAACCAAAAACCCCAAATTGTATCCCCAACCAGCCCCCAAACACCGCCACCCCTCCCATCTCTGAAATCCCTAAACCAGATCCCCTTGCCCATTTCTCAGAAACCCTAACCACCCCCTTACTCTGCCCACTAGCGCCGCCACCCCCCGTGCTCAAACAACCGAGATCCCTAAATACGGTTTGCTCGAACTCATCTCGCTGATATGTGGCTCCCTTTTTGCTCTTCAGACATAAGTGAAGCACACCACAATATTGATCCACAAAAATCAAAGGAAATCTTGACTCACAAGGGCGAAACTCCGCAGACGAAGTATATTCGGCCTTCAATCTCACCGAGCTTATCCCGCGATAGCTGGGGCGTCTCGGCTTAAAACAAGGAAGGTTCGATGGCGGTTTGGGGGCTGGTGGAGAAGGCCTCCCTGTGATGGCGTCGTCCTCCCTCAGAGGTCATCGGAGATACGTTTCTGCCTGCTTGGCCTTCTGTCCCTCCTCTTTTGCAATTTCTTCAGAGACCAATGGCATTGCTTCTCCCATTGCACTCTAGTGAAGATGGATCCGAGCAGATTCACCAACTACAACACCAACAATAACCTTGACAGCGACTTCCAAAAAACAGGTCTATCCTTTCCCTTCTATGCTTGAATAAGGTTGTGGGTATGATATTTAACCATCTGAACAAGTATAAATACCTGAATATTGCATCTGAAAATTCCACAGCCCTCGGCACCACTACAACCACCACTTTCAAATCTCTGAACCCTTCGTTTATTGGTGTGCTTTATTATGGATCTCTTGACTGTGGAAATCTTTTTCTGAACAATCTTTGCTTGAACTATGACTACTGTCCTGAAATACACTCCCTGAACAAGTACATGTTGAACATCGAAAAGTATAACATGACCCTAACTTACTTCTGCTTGAATAAGGTTTTGGGTATGATATTTGAACATCTGAACAATTATAATTACCTGTATATTGCATCTGGAAATTTCACAGATCTCGGCACCACTACAACCACCACTTACAAATCTCTGAATCCTTCGTTTCTTGTTATGCTTTATTCTGGATCTCTTGACTATGGAAATCATTCTCTGAACAATCTCTGCTTGAACTATGACTACTGTCCTGAAATACATTCTCTGAAAAATTACATTTTGAACATCTATAAGTATAGCATGATCTTTACTTACTTCTGCTTGAATAAGGTTTTGGATATGATATTTGAACATCTGGACAATTATAAATACCTGTATATTGCTTCTGAAAATTTCACAGCACTCGGCACCACTACCACCACCACTTACAAACCTCCGAATCTTTCGTTTCTTGTTGTGCTTTATTCTGGATCTCTTGACTGTGGAAATCATTCTCTGAACAATTATTGCTTGAACTATGGAGTTCCTTCTAGCTTGAATCCTTCTCTGATCTTTCCGTTGTCAATGCACCTTATGAAAATCTACTCTGTTAACATTGATAAGAACAACTTAACCCTCATCTCACTTACTTACCTTAACCTAACCTTAATTATAATTCTGGTGAGGATTATTTTCTCTCACCCCTCCTCTGATTTCTGTGACAGGACTCACCCCCTTGGGAAATCAAGAACTCATGAAAGCAAGAATTATAACCACAAGCAGACCTCCACTGGCACACATAACTCTGGATCCAGATGCTCAGCCTTCTGCACAGGTTTGACTTCATTGGCTAAGCTTTTCAGGGTTGTCTCTTATATGTCTTCTCTATGTTTGAATTTCTGTTTAACCTGGGTTATTAAATCTTATCTCATCCCTTTGAATTCCCTACCTTTGAACATGAATCTCTATCATCTTCCCCTCTTTTCTCTGAGCTTGAGACTCCTCTTCTACCTTTGTTCTTTCTCCTTGTTTTTGTTTGTTCCTTTGTTTGGTATGTGCTGTGTTTTGGCAGGTGCTTGTCTGCCTTTCTCTCTATCCTTGTGGATCCTCTTGCTCTCCAGATATGACCACAATAATCTGTTACATGAAACTTGGAACCAACCTTCAAGCGAAGACCTTGCAAGGACTTCTTGCACACTTTGCTGTCAGATGCACTACTTATACAAAAACTGCAGCAACCAGCCTGTCACCAACAGATTGTGGGCTCACACAATGCTCAGTGATTGGCTTGGCCGGAGAAAGAAACTAACACCTTACTATCTTGAACCTTTGAACCATTTGTTTTATGCTTTCTGGCTGCATGATTTGAATACCTTTATGAACTTTGTATGCACGAACCAATTGTACTTAGTACAAACTCTGAAAAATATATGTCCGAACAATTGTTATCTCAGGAACTGTATACGCACGATACTATACTATATGAACATCTTTGTGTGCTTCTATGCCACAACCGAATGGGAGAATAATATGAATAATCATGAGAAAATAGGGGCTGTATGGGCTACTCCTCTTCCTTGATCATTTTTTATGAAAATATCAGTATGGAATTGTAGAGGATTAGGCAGGAAAAACCTGTGGGCAGACATCGAATCTCTTTGCAAAATTGAACGAATCCAACTATGTGCTATATTTGAAACAAGAATAGAAAAACTACCAAATGAACGAATTTGGAAAAAAGCCGGGTTTGATGAATTCCTCTTTACACTTGCAATCGGCTTCTCGGGGGGCTTGTGCCTCATGTGGAAGTCATACCAAATGCCCAATGAACTGATTCAAATAGAACTTACTAGCTCCAGATTCTCGTGTTTAAAATACTCAAACACAATTACAAAAATTGAACTCATGATTATCATAGCATATGCCCCACCAAACGAAACCAACAAAAACTCCTTCTGGAATGATATCAAAACCTTCATTATGAACTGTACAATCCCCTGCATTCTCATAGGGGATCTGAATGAGATACAAGATCATACTGAAAAAAGTGGAGGAGCTATAACGAACTCATCCAGATTCAATAGACTCCTTAACATAAAAAATGATTGCGAACTCTTAGATATCCCGACTCAAGGAAACACATTCACTTGGCGTAAAAACAAAACGGAAATAAATAATACCTATGAAAAACTAGATAGAACCCTTGTACAACATCAAATACTACAATGGTATCCTGACCTTTGCACTAAGAATCATGCTTTCTCAACCTTGGACCACTGCCCGATTTTGATTGAACTTGCCACACCGAACCACTTCAAAAACCAACCCTTCAAATTTGAAAAAGTATGGATGTCCAAGAACGACTTCAGAAATGTGGTCAAATAGTCCTGGCGCTCATGCTTTCATGGATCCAGAATGTACGACCTCACCAGGAAAACACTAATTCTTAAAAAACTAGTCAAACAATGGAACAGAAACACCTTTGGAAATCTATTTACACAACTAAAAAAATTTGAAGAAGAACTCACAAAAATACAAAAAGTCATTGCTCTTAACGCCGACAGAATACTAGCCATGAAGTAGACTAGACTTACCACAAAAAAAAAGAAAATCTTCTCAACTTCCAAAAGATCTTCTGGAACCAAAAAGCGAAAACTAAACATATCAAATTTAACGACACGAATGCTAGCTATTTCCATAAAATTGCCACTGGCAAGAGAAATAGGAAAATCATCAAACAAATCCGAACAAATGAAGGTACCATGATTACTGGTGAGGAAAATATTAGACAAGAAATACGTAATGACTTTATCAAGCGATTCAAAAGTGCATCGACCAACCAGAATCTTCTCCACGAACATCTACAACTCATTCAAACTGAAATAACCCACGAGGATAACCAAGAACTCACCCAACCAGTAGTAACGAATGAAGAAATCAAAAAAGCCACCTTTGCGATCAGTCAGGATAAATCTCCTGGACCTGATGGCATGACAACTGAATTCTATCAAAAATACTGGGACATTGTTGGACCATCTGTCATCCAAGCAGTGAAAAGCTTTTTCCTCTCTGGGAAAATCTTGAAACAAATCAATCATACCTTTATAACATTAATAGCCAAATGTGAAAATCCAAATTCGACCAACCACTACAGACCCATTAGTCTATGCTCGACTATCTATAAAATAATCTCAAAGATACTAACAGAACGACTTAAGAAAAAAATGAGCAAAATAACTCACCCACTTCAAGGAGCCTTTATCTCAAACAGATTGATCCAAGACAACATCTTAATAGCCCATGAAAATTTCCATTCCTTCACAGCCAAAAAAGGCGCTGAAAGATACCTTGCGATTAAACTTGACATGGAAAAAGCATATGATAGAATTGAATGGAACTTCATTATTGAGGTCATGCGAAAATTTGGTTTTTGCCCAACCTTTATCAATTGGATCAAAGAATGTATGACCATTGTATCTTTCTCGGTACTCGTGAACAACGGATCTACTGAAATCTTTGTACCTGAACGCGGACTGAGACAAGGTGACCCCCTCTCACCCTTTCTCTTTATCTTGGGTGCATAAATACTTGCTAGGAAATTACAAAGAGCTACATACCGACCTAAAAACCCACTTGGGTTCCAAATCACTAAAAATGGAACAAGTATACCCTTCCTGGCCTTTGCAGGTGATATTATAATCTTCTCCAAAGCAAAGCATGACAACTGTAAGGAAATCAAGAAAATCATCGATGATTATTGCCAGATCTCAGGACAAAGTGTGAACTTTCATAAATCAGCCTTTCAAGTAACAAAGAAAGTCTCGACCACTCGAAAACAACAAATTCAAGGTATCCTTACGATCACCAACATGATCTCGATGGATAAATACCTTGGATGCCCGATCATTAATGGAAGGGTCAATTCAAATACATTTGCATAGATGATCACTAAATCCAGAACGCAATTAACCAAATGGAAAGCGAACTCCTTATCACAAGCAGGAAGAACAACTCTAATAAGATCCAACCTTGCTACTAAACCAAACTTTATCATGCAAAGCTTCATGCTTCCAAACTCTACACATAATGAACTTGATAGAATCAATAGAACTTTTTTCTGGAATAAAGACTCTTCCTATAAGCCCCTTATCGGGTGAGACAAAGTATGCCAACCTCTTTCAAAAGGGGGCCTTGGCATTCGAAAAACGAAAGATATGAACTATGCTCTCCAGTACAAACTACTCTGGAAAATTTTAGCTGAGCCTGACAACTGCTGGGTAAGAATAATCAATGAAAAATACCTTAAAAACATACACCTCCTATCTTATGACTACAACAAAAATGGCTCTTGGCAATGGTCCAAGATGATGAGCATCAAAAAAGAATTTCAACAAGGACTGATCTGGCAAATTGGTGATGGAAAGACAATTAAGTTTTGGACAGATAAATGGGCATTAAACGAACCTCTCTACAACATCATCAATCCCGCACTAGGAACAAACTTAGACTGCAGAGTCCACGAATTCCTCGACCAAAACATGAACTGGAACAAAACAAAACTCCAACAAATGCTACCAAATGATATAGTGGACATGATTGTGAGCATCCCAATCCCCGTAAACCATATTACTGATAGGCTGTACTAGGAACCAAGCAGAAATGGATGGTTCTCTACGAAATCAGCCGTGGAACTCATTAACAAAAATAAACATGTCTCAGCTTATGACTCCTCATGGATCTGGAAAATGAACACATATCCCAAAGTCAAAAAATTTCTCTAGAAAATTCTAAAAAACGGACTACCAACAAAATCAAGACTACAAGAAAAATGAGTGTCCATCCCCTCAGGTTGCATATCCTGCACCCACCCTATGGAGGATACAAATCATTTCCTATTCCAATACGAACATACTTTAAAGAAAATCTCAACAATTAATATAACAACTAGCCTCTACTTGAGAACAATCGACCCCACAAACAAGCACATTGGACAAATCCTTGATGAAATAAAACTCAAACTCTCCCCCATAGAGCGGACAGAGCTATCTGTGGCCTGGTGGGGCATTTGGTTCTCGAGGAACCAGAGAACTTTCTCAAATGACAACCCTGATAGGGATATCATTAAAGATATTCCTAAATATATTCAAAATCTTATCTCAGCTTGGAATAAAACACGTAGATGGAACCCAGACTATACCTTCGAACAATGCCCCACAATGAGAAATGCAACAACTAAGACGAAACACCGGAAATCTAAATGGAAAAAACCACCTTATAAATTTATTAAAATTAATATTGATGGATCTACCAAATCTAATGGTCTGTCTACCATTGGCCTCATATGTAGAAATACTATGGGAAACCCGATCTTCATCCATACAGAAAAATGTGGCACATCAACTCCCCTCATCACTGAAACCCTTGCTCTCAGAAATACGCTTATTAAAGCAAAAGAAAAGAAATTCGACCAAATACAAATAGAAACTGATAACCTTACTATTGCAAATGTTATCAATAAAATCTGACACTGTCCATGGGAAATCGAGATTCTTATCTCTGATATCCTATGTTTATTAAAATCCTTCCAGACAGTGCATGTTTCCCATATCTTTCGAGAATTAAACTCGATGGCCGATCACATTGCAAAATTTGGTCACAACCTTTCTCTGAACGATATCATGAACAACTCAGAGCCTCAAGCTCTCATCCGCAAGGATGCTATAGGCTGAGTGTTAAGGTCTCTTTGACATTAGTCTAATTCTTACCTTATATAAAAAAAAAAAAAGCTTTGGTTTTCAATCTACAAAATTGATTGAAGGTGGACGCTAGTATCACCACGTGAGGTTCGTGAATGGATAGATTAGATAAGGGTAGGGTCATAGAGGATATTAGCAATCATGTCGTGGAGCTTATGATTTTATATGACCTTGGTTTATTAATTTGCATTGTCTTGATAGTGCATTGGTTATGGATGATAAAATTGGCTCCATAGATGTATTTGCATTCTAATATCGACAGACAATTATGTTTAGAGGTCCATAAATATTTGTCCAATTATTTCAAGTATTGATTTAAATTAATTAAACTTTTGTTACAATACTGAAAATACTATTGCATGTTATTGGATATTAACTCAGAGATAATAAAGGTCATATTTATAGGCTAGCAATAACAATATTTTTATTACAACATCCTATATTTACTCTATAATAAAGTTATTAGTGAATCGTAAAGATATGTTTGTACCGTACAGATAACAAACCGGCGTTAGCAATATTTGTGATTACTTCATTGATTTTTGTTATAACTTTTTCAATTGCTAATTACATATAGTCACACTTAAAAATTATTTATTATCCTAATATTTAAGAACTAATAATCAGTAGTTGATGGTCAAATGTAATGTAACATATTCGACCATTATTCAAAAAAAAGGTCCAGTTGTGTATCTTATGGTCCAAGAAAACAAAGGTTCGTTTCATCTATATATATTTAAAAGTTAGCATTCTAGGTCATTGAATGTTAACTTTTAAAGATGAATTGGTTTTTTTTTTTCATTTATTGTCTTATTTATTTAGCCCAAAATTTAAACAATTTCTCAAATCCGAAAAGTTCAATTTATATTTCTATTAAGCATGAAAAACAACCATCTATATATATTTAAAAGTTAGCATTTTAGGTAATTGAATGCTAACTTTTAAAGATGAATTAGTTTTTTTTCTTCATTTCATGTCTTATTTATTTAGCACAAAATTTAAACAATTTCTCAAATCCAAAAAGTATTAAAGTGACAATTTCATATATTAACAATT
Organism: Rheum nobile; assembly: GCA_027886185.1. Taxonomy (NCBI): domain Eukaryota; kingdom Viridiplantae; phylum Streptophyta; class Magnoliopsida; order Caryophyllales; family Polygonaceae; genus Rheum; species Rheum nobile. Next base: position 2,022,773 of record WOAB01000248.1, on the reverse strand, counting down.
ATATTAATAATCTATATTGTCTATATAAAATACAAAGTTTTTGGTTCACAATTATATACAATTACTACATAATAATCTATATTGTCTGTATAATTCTTATATCTTCACGTTAAATTTTCAACATAGTTTAATTTATATTTCTATTAAGCATGAAAAATAACCATCTATATCTATATATATTTAAAAGTTAACATTCTAGGTCATTGAATGCTAACTTTTAAAGACAAAATCAAAGGCTTAAATAGGCCTAAAGTTATAGTTTGCTTGTAGGATTAGTTTATCACCCTTAGTATATAATATGTTAGATTTTCCGATCGGTTTTTACTATAGGGTTTATAAACCAATATAAAATACATAAGTATAATTAGGCTACTTTGTAATTTAAGTAATTAATTTTTCTTTGTTTATTTTAATATACCATAGCATAATTATGTGTATATATAAAAATGAGCACTATTTATAAATAATTATTCCCTCCCCTCACACACTTTTTTCAGCTAAATCTTGCCTTTACGTACGGAATACTCTTTAGGTTATGACTCATTTTTTTACCTAAATCTCAATTGGTGATAGTTACTACATACTGTATACGTTATATTTTGCTCTCATTTACTCCTATTTTAATATTATCCAATTACTACACGTAACTTCTGTATTTAGTACACAGTGAATGGTTGGAAATAAATTATAATCAAGATGTCTAAATGGTTATATGTCAAAATGACTTCACTTTCCAAGTAACATTTTCATCTATAAAAGGGCAAAAAATGTAAACATATATTCAACTTTATATTCGTAGAAAATGTAGACCAATACAAAAATACACGAACCTGTTGAACCAATCTGTATCTGCCTAATATTTTTAAAGTTCAAATTACTCTAATAGATTTTAAACCAACCAAATAACCAAGTAAATGAGAGCTTTTATTAAAATATATTACTTTAAGGGAAAGTGTCATGTGAGAATACATAATAGGGTGAAAAATGTAATAGATCTTAGCCTTTGGATGACAAATAAACCAAAGGCTAGGATTAAACTTTCATTAAAAGGTCATGTGTCATGCACATGACCTGATTTTTTAGAGTTTGACCGTCGGCGTTGACCGGTCAAAGTTTTTTTTTCCATGCACAATTTTTGACTTGCGACTGCATGTGCATTGATTTTTGTTTGTATGTGCATCGATATTGACTTGTATGTGTATTGATATTGCATAAAATATTTATAGGATTTTTTACTATATGTGTGACTTTGTGTATGTGAAAACTCATGCACTTCTCAACATGTGCATATATTTTAGCTTGTGTGTGCATAGATTTTGACATATATTTGCATCTAAATTCTACTTGTGTGCATTATTTTCTTGGGTTGAAATGTGCACGAGTTTTGGCTTGTATGTGCATACCTTTTGAAGTACAAGTCTTTTTTTGTTGTATGTGCATCTAAATTCCATAAATTATGCATAGGGTTTTGACTATATGTGCAGAATATGCATATGTTTTGGCATGTGTGTATAAATTTTGACCTGTATGTGCATCTAAATTCTACTTGTGTGTGTTGTTTTCTTGGGTTGAAATGTGCATGAGTTTTGCCTTGTATGTGCATACCCTTTGAAGTGCATGTCTTTTTGCTTGTATGTGCCTGTAAAATAAACTAGGCGTGCATAGGGTTTGACTATATGTGTGACTTTTTATAAGTGGAAACATATACACATACATGTAAAATCTTATACAATTTTTAGAATGTGTATAGGTTTTGGCTTGTATGTGCATGGATTTTGACTTGTATTTGTATCTAAATTTTACTTCTATGCATCGTTTTCTTGGCTTGAAATGTGCATGAGTTTTTGGCTTGTATGTACATACCCTTTAAAACACATGTCCTTTTGCTTAAATGTGTACATGTCAAAACTTATGCACATACAGTGTACAACTCATGCACATTTTCTCTAGAAAATAATGCACATTTTGTACAATTTTTAGATGCACATACATGTCAATATTGATATACATACAAGCCAAAATATATGCACATGCCATCTCAAGAAAAAAATAGTTTTGTAAAAAAAATATTGGGCTGAAAAAAATTGAATGGAAAAAAATGGTCGGACAACACCTTATAAAATTTTAATGCACATACAAGTCAATATTGATGCACACACAAGTCAAAAATGGTGCACATGCCATCGCAAGTAAAAAGTAGACCCGAAAAAAAAGTGGGTCGGGAAAAAAAAACTTAGGCCGGACAACGCCTTATAAAATTTTGATGCACATATAGGACAATATAGATGCACACACAAGCCAAAATATATGCACATGCCATCTTAAGTCAAAAAGTGGCCCAAGAAAAAGTGGCCTGAAAAAAAAAATTATATGTGAAATGTAATTATTCACTTAAGTGAGTGGCACATGACCACTTAAATAATAGTCTAATCTTAGCCTTTGAATTTAAAAAATCCAAAAGATTAGCTGGTATTCTCAATTCTCACCCTAATGTTCATCCCTAATGTTCATTATCAGTAGATCCGCACTCTTACTTTAAATATATATAGTGCCCTGAAAATAAACAATACTCAAAATATATTACTGTTAAATCGGCTTATAAGGTTGCTACGGCTTCTATCCACAAGACGGGATCTTCCGGGGATGCCTCTCCTGCTGGTTGTTTTCCTTGTAAGAAACTTTGGAATTTAAAGCTTCTTCCTAAGGTTAAAAACTTCATTTGACGAGCTCTTAACCAGTTTATCCCCTGCTTTATGATCCTGAAAGATTACTATGGATGACAGATGTATTTTATGCCCGGGGAAGCAAGAGTCTGTTTTGCATGTTCTTCTCAAATGCTCCTTTGCTAATCCTTCTAGGGGCTCGTCCCTCATTTCCAGAATATTCTACAGTACCCGGTCTCTTCTTTCTGGGAATGGTGTTGTAGATGTTTTGTTGATCTGGCCCCTCATGATCAGAGTTTATGGACTGTCTTTGTCTGGGCTTTATGGAAAAATAGGAACGCCCATATTTACGAGGGGAAGGAGATGGATCCTTTCCAGCTTCTTCAGTACGTGGCTTCATGGTTGTTGTCTTCTTCTGCTTCGCCTACTGCTCCTTCGAGTCGGGTTCATGGTAGTTGGGCTGGCCAACTTGGGCCGGCCCAACTCGGCCCTAGCCTGTACGCCATGATATGGCGTACAGGGTAGGTTAAGAGGCCGCCGCGTCTTCTTCTTCTCTTTTCTTCTCTTCTTCTTCCTCCCTGCGGCGTGTCGTGGCGTACGCTTTCCGGCGTCTTCTTCCTCCCCTGCGGCTTCTCTTCTTCTCCTCCTCCTCCCTTTCTTTCCTTCTTCTTCTTCTCCTCCTCCTCATCTCCGACGATGGCGAGCAGTGGCGCCGGTGGTGACCCCTCCGGCGAGCCTCGTGGCGGCGCAAATGGCGGGGATGGCTCTCCAGGCGGCGTGGAGAGATTGGCGGCTGGGGGCGGTGTTCCTGTTGCTGCAGAGGTGGCCGGTGGCGTTTCTGAGCTTCCTGGCGGTTGCGTCGGAGAGGTGGCCGGCGTCGGAGATATGGCCGGCGGTGGTCCGGATGGCGATGCAGGACGAGGTTCTTGCCGGACTCGATTTATCCGAGCGCGGGGCAGACGAGGAGGGGGACGCGAACGCGGCGACGATCCTGCGACACCCGGTCAGACTTCTACCAGGGGTAGTCGAGAGGTATGAACGGAATTGAAATTTATTTGAATTAATGAAAATTTAGAATGTAATAAATATTAAATTTAGAAATAGGTATTGCATTTAGAAACAGTTTATCTGTATTTAATTATAGATTTATTTAAAAAAATTTATAGTTATATTTGAATAATTTATAGTTATGAATTTTAGAAATTTATTTTAAATTGATGAAAATTTAGAATAAAATAAGTATTGAATTTAGAAATAGATATTGCAACCAAATATTGTTGATCTGTAATTAATTCTAGATTTGTTTCAATTAGAAATTAGTGATTTGTAATTAATTATTATTTATGAATTTTAGAAAATATTATTTATGAATGTTAGAAATTTATTTTGAATTGATTAAAATTTAGAATAAAATATGTATTACAATTAGAAATTAGTGATCTGTAATTAATTATTTATGAATTTTAGAAATTTATTGTTGATCTGTAATTAATTCTAGATTTGTTTCAATTAGAAATTAGTGATATGTAATTAATTATTATTTATATTTTAGAAAATATTATTTATGAATTTTAGAAATTTATTTTGAATTGATTAAAATTTAGAATAAAATATGTATTACAATTAGAAATTAGTGATCTGAAATTAATTATAGATTTGTTTAAAATTAATATTTAGATTTGAAATTGTTGATATGTAATTAATTTTAGAAATTTATATTTATGTTATAAAAATTGAATTTGAATTTAGGTATTGAATTTTGGATTTCAGTTATAATAATTTAACTTGAATTTAGAAAAACAAATGTGTATATAAAACTAAAATTTATGATATGAAATTAAAATTAAAATTAAGGAATTTATGTTGTTATTAAATTGTGATTGAATTTAAAGAAATATATTAGCAAATTAAGATGACAAATTAGATCTATATTTTGGCAGATAATGTAGTTGTTTAAGAATTTAAAATTTTGACGAGTTAATATGTTATTAAAAGGCTTTGCAAGCCTCGATGTTGTCTGTGAGACGGCCCCGACATGGCTCCCGTCAGCTGGCGCGGAGGAATCCGGTCACAGCATCGGCTCGTCGGGCCGCTTTGGTGGCCGCTTTAGTGGATCTGCTTCCCGTCCTAGACGCGACACAGGACGTCGTGACAGGAGTGCATGTCGTCCTAGAGGACTTGGGGAGTACAGGTCGTGACACAGGACGTCGCGACGCGACGGGAGTGCAGGTGGGCGTGACCAGGTCTGACCCGTCGCTGTCTCCGTCTTCCTCATCGACCTCGTCCATGGATCTGGAGGAGGAGGCAGTTGCCGTTGCCGACGCGGCCTTCCAGCGCGACTATTATGATGGACCCGCAGAGGACTTGGGGATGGACGAGTCTCCCCAGCAGGCGGATCCGGCTTCTCAGCAGGGGGATCCGTCTCCGCAGCACATGGATCCGCCTCCGCAGCAGGCGGATCCGCCGGCTCAGGAGCAGGCGGATCCGGTTCCCGAGCAGGTGGGTCCCGTGGATCCTTGGATGCCAGGAGGGCCCCTCGTTCCTCACCTCCTGGGTACGTATACGACCCACGTCGCCAGGGTCGTATGGGACATGACATTGGCGTTGGCACTACCAGAGCCCCCACCACCCGTTGCGTGCGTGGATGATACGGTACCTCTTTGATGTAGTCTAAGATTTGTTAATAAAAATATGAAAATGCTATATATAAATGTATAAGTATAATACTAATTTTGTTATTTCTTTTTCAGATGAGGAAGGTTCTGAAGACGTACACCAGGAAGCCGTGGCATTGGGAGATGGACCAGCACATTACAGCGGCTCCTGACACCTGGTGGGATTTTGCACAGCGGAGCCGTATCACCTCTCTGAGGGAGGTGGACTTCAGGAGTGTCGACGACGTGCTTATTTCTGCGTTCGTCGAGCGATGGCATCCGGAGACGAGCTCGTTCCATTTCCCATGGGGCGAGATCACTATCACGCTCCACAATGTCGCGCGCATCCTAGCGATTCCCATCAACGGCTTGAGCGTCACCACAGATATGGCGGACTCCGTCGTCAGAGAGCACGTCTGCGCTGTTATTGGGGCGAACCAGGAGTTGTTGTCCCTGTGGTTCGGTGGTGGCGGTATTCCGATAGAGTCCCTCTCGCTGAGGTCGATTGAGCAGCTATCCAGTCCAGAGAGGGATGACCGACGCATAGCGTCCATGTACTTGATGACGCTCCTCGGCTGTACCGTTTTCCCGGACAAGTCGACGAACGTCGTCAAGTACAAGTACATGGCGCTAGTCTATGACCACGACCGCAGCGGTTGTTATGCCTGGGGAGTCGGCGTACTGGCTGTCCTGTATCGGAATTTGGGTGAGGCGTCACGGGCCAGGGCGAAGGGCATTGCAGGGTGTACACTTCTTCTGAGGGTAACTATTAATTTATTTTAAATTATTTTTAAAATATATGATATCATATGCTTACGGGTTTTTATATATATGTAGGCCTGGATTTGGGCGTACTTTCCTACTTTCCGAGGTCACGTTGTCCTTGACCTGGAGGCCATGGTGGATACGAGGGCCGCTCGGAGAGACGGGAGGGAGGTTCCTCAGGGACGGAATTCGGAGCGGCTGATGGCTATTCGTCGCATTTTAGACGTCGTGAGATTTGACGAGGTAATACTTTACTGTTTTATTGCTTTTCGTTTAGGAAATTTATATTATGAATTTACGCTTTGAATTTAGGTAATTAAAATTATAAATATACGTTTTGAATTTAGGTTGCCTGGACACCGTGGGGTCCGTTAGACTTTACGACCCGTCAGTACGCTCCTTCTTTGTATCGAGGCATTATTCAGTGCCTCGATATACAGGAGCCGTACATGCCGGACCGAGTCCTCCGACAGTTCGGTTACAGGCAGGGGGTTCCAGAGGATCCATCAGCGCCACGCGAGGTGAAGAGGCGGGTCGACTTGAGGGCGTATGATGTTCAGTACGCCGACGAGCTGTGCACATGGGATGCCGACCCTAGACCGACGATCGAGCTTCAGGACAGGATCCATACCACCTTCGCCTGGGACACTGACGATGCGTACATCGATTGGCTAGAGCAGATGTCACATCCTTATGTGGATGCACGGTCTCCTAGATATGATCGTCCAGGTCTGGCTCCTGTCGTCCCTCCAGCTCCACCGGTGTCTACTCTCATGGTATGATACATTTTATTTATCGCTTATCATTTTTTACGTGCTTAAAATCAGTTTAATTGTAATGGAAATCATTGTCGTGTATTCAGCGGACCCAGATTATCGCCGGTCGGATGCGGCGTTTTTTAGAGGAGAGGGACGAGCTTCCACCAGATGTTACTGCTACGATTATTTCGTGGATTCATGATTTGATAGGTCACGAGGCGCCTGCGACTGATCTCTTACCGCGTGCTTCTCAGAGATTTACTGATTCACAGCACGAGAGAGGAGAGGGTAGCGGTAGAGTCCCCGATGATGACTAGATTGTAGGATCATGTATTTATGTGGATTAGACACTTGTGTTTTGGATCATGTGTATATATGTTTTGGTTGTTTTGGTTAAATTGCATGTTATTATATAACGAAATACTATACTATATAAGTGTAACGAAATGAAATATAACGAAATACTATACTATATAAGTGTAATTACATAAAATATAACCGAATACTATACTATATAAGTGTAACAGAATGAAATATAACGAAATACTATAGTGTATAAGTGTAACAGAATGAAATATAACGAAATACTATAGTGTATACATGAAATATAATCGAATACTATAGTATATAAGTATAATTACATAAAATATAACCAAATACTATAGTGTATAAGTATAATTACATGAAATATAACCAAAGACTATAGTATATACATGAAATATAACCAAATACTATAGTGTATAAGTATAATTACATGAAATATAACCAAATACTATAGTATATACATGAAATATATTCGAATACTATAGTATATAAGTATAATTACATGAAATATAACCAAATACTATAGTGTATAAGTATAATTACATGAAATATATAACCAAATACTATAGTGTATAAGTATAATTACATAAAATATAACCAAATACTATAGTGTATAAGTATAATTAAATGAAATATAACCAAATACTATAGTATATACATGAAATATAACCAAATACTATAGTATATAAGTATAATTACATGAAATATAACCAAATACTATAGTGTATAAGTATAATTACATAAAATATAATCAAATACTATAGTGTATAAGTATAATTACATGAAATATAACCAAATACTATAGTATATACATGAAATATAACCAAATACTATAGTATATAAGTATAATTACATGAAATATAACCAAATACTGTAGTGTATAAGTATAATTACATGAAATATAACCAAATACTATAGTATATACATGAAATATAACCACATACTATAGTATATATATGAAATATAACCAAATACTATAGTGTATAAGTATAATTACATGAAATATAACCAAATACTATAGTATATACATGAAATATAATCGAATACTATAGTATATAAGTATAATTACATAAAATATAACCAAATACTATAGTGTATAAGTATAATTACATGAAATATAACCAAATACTATAGTGTATAAGTATAATTACATAAAATATAACCAAATACTATAGTGTATAAGTATAATTACATGAAATATAACCAAATACTATAGTATATACATGAAATATAACCAAATACTATAGTATATAAGTATAATTACATAAAATATAACCAAATACTATAGTGTATAAATATAATTACATAAAATATAACCAAATACTATAGTGTATAAGTATAATTACATGAAATATAACCAAATACTATAGTATATACATGAAATATAACCAAATACTATAGTATATAAGTATAATTACATGAAATATAACCAAATATTATAGTGTATAAGTATAATTACATGAAATATAACCAAATACTATAGTATATACATGAAATATAACCAAATACTATAGTATATACATGAAATATAACCAAATACTATAGTGTATAAGTATAATTACATGAAATATAACCAAATACTATAGTATATACATGAAATATAATCGAATACTATAGTATATAAGTATAATTACATAGAATATAACCAAATACTATAGTGTATAAGTATAATTCGTAAGAGGCCCTCATTGGTAAGCACAAGCACGGGCCATCCCAGGATAATAGGACAAGAGCAACTTGGTATAGCGTGGCAAACACTAAACCAATCATCGGCATGTCGAGCCAGTACTCCTCGCTGCAAGGACTGATGACATAGTTGACCCGAAATATAAGGTCCTCGTAAGTGATCCCCGGGTGTAGTACGAGCAAGATGGGCATGTACAGATCTCTGTTGTCAAACAACTCGCTCGCCATCTGCATTCGAACCATAGGATATGCAGTCTCTTCTGATCCCATCAATACAGCCAGTGTCCGATATCCACAATGCCCGTCTGGAGATACATCTCTGGCCCCGTTAATGTATGGAAACCAAAAGTAATCCACATTCTTAACCCCAAAGTTCACCCCATATAAATCACGGGTTGTTCAGGGAGCTGCTGCGATCCTGTCCCTTCAGATTGGCTCCCTTGGGTCCCAGTGCCCGGCAAAGCTCCTCTTGGTCCCTTCTTGCCACGACCCCGACCTCTACCTTGGCTTCCACTGGCCTTGTTCTTCTCAATCTCATCTAACTCAGCCCTTCGATGCTCAAACAAGCTTGGCTCCCTCTTGGTGTCGTACTTTGTCGAACCCTTTGGCCTTCCTTTTGAAATGATTCCCGTGGGCTCCTGCATCAAAGTTTCATGTGGGTGCTGCGTGTTCCAGAACACGTCGGTGATTTGCTCTACTTGGTCCTTGCTCAATGTTTTAGCGTGCCACATTTGATCCATTTCCTTCCATATCAACTCTTGAACAGACATCTGTTTTGTGTCATCAACTGGCTCTTCTTCTGTGTAAACCCTATCCCATTGCAATTGCTTCCAGAAGCAGTGTATCTCACTCGGCATGGTCGGCGTCTTATCAATTATGGCATTTGCGATTCTGTGGACACATGGCAGGCCGAAGCAGTCTCTCATCCAGTGATCATCACACTCATCAGGGAAATCATCCGCCAATATCTGCTTATACAGATCAAACAACATTTCCAAGCACCTATCCGACACTTTGAAAAATAGCCTTGAAAACAACACTCTTATTTCTGGCGGCATACCATCAAACATCGTTGGTTTTTTGGTCCGTGACATCTCCATGGTCGCACGCACCTGCCCAATTTGACCCTCGATCGCATGGTGTATCCTTACTACCAATCTATTAAAACCACCAACGCTAGAATTCAGAATTTGCTTCAACACGTGATGCATACCCTCAACCCTATCAAAAAACATGAAAAGCATTGCGTTACTCCCACATTGAGCCATGAACAAGCAAACTACTGAACATCGTACAAGGGTTACCTGTTTGAAGTCCTCGTGAATAAGTGAAGATGATGATCGCACGCACCTGCCCAATTTGACCATCGATCGCATGGTGTATCCTTACTACCAATCTATTAAAACCACCAACGCTAGAATTCAGAATTTGCTTCAACACGTGATGCATACCCTCAACCCTATCAAAAAACATGAAAAGCATTGCGTTACTCCCACATTGAGCCATGAACAAGCAAACTACTGAACATCGTACAAGGGTTACCTGGTTGAAGTCCTCGTGAATAAGTGAAGATGATGATCGCACACACCTGCCCAATTTGACCCTCGATCGCATGGTGTATCCTTACTACCAATCTATTAAAACCACCAACGCTAGAATTCAGAATTTGCTTCAACACGTGATGCATACCCTCAACCCTATCAAAAAACATGAAAAGCATTGCGTTACTCCCACATTGAGCCATGAACAAGCAAACTACTGAACATCGTACAAGGGTTACCTGTTTGAAGTCCTCGTGAATAAGTGAAGATGATGATCAGTCCACGCTCTCACTATGCTTTCCTTGTGAGGATTCGTCCACGTCTTCTCAATGTATCGAACGAGGCCACTCTTCCACGATGTCCTCAATTGCACAAGCCTTTCTTCGTAGATTTCCTCCGTGGTTGAACACCATAGTGCCCAACATTGGCCGCAAAACCTTTTCACTTGTTTTTTATCCTTCAATATTGGGAGAGCATATGCTTCTATGTTGTGCTTAATATGCACCCAACACAAAATGTGTTTTACTTCATCTTTGAAAACTATCCGAATTGCATTAATGAGGGCCTTCTCTCGATCAGTCATGATGGCGGCCGGCATAACACCCAAATCTTTAAACAAGCACAAAAGTTTCTCCATTATGAACTTGTAATGCCCAACTTCTTCTTGTCGTGTAAATGCATACGCAATGTTGAAGGTCTTGTGCGTGGAAGTGAAACCGACAATCTCCACCAATGGCATTTGATACATATGGATGAATGTAGGAAAACAAATGAATGTAATAAGTCATAGAATATAACATATAATTCATATCAATGCTATAAATCATTACTATTATATTGTGTTGAAAATGTAACACAAATCCAGCACGTACCTATTTGTCTTGTATGTGGCATCAATAATTACCACATACGGGAACATCTTCAATAGGTGGAGTGAGTCCGGGTGAGCAAAAAATAGGATATCAGTCTCTTTCGTAGACACCTTTGTAAGAGGAAATACCCGGTAACTATTTTCTTTCAAAAAGTCCAGAGTCCATTGCGTAACCGTCAATTCCCCTTGATCTTCATAACGCACCTTCTGTAGAAAGTTGGAAACTTGTTTCATGGATGTAACATTTCCGGGGAAGAACTTCTTCAACTTCCCAACAATAGTCCTAGGCGTCACAAACGTTTCGCCCAAAGCTTTGGCAATGCGCTCCTCATCCGGGGTCATTCTGCCCATGTATGGATGCCCAAGAAAGCTAGTCGGAAGCTTATGGTTGTGGCATCCATCTATCACATTTAGGATCCATTTCTGAGTCACTTCCCCTGGCTTCTTCTTCAATCTAACACCACACAACTCAAATGTGCATCCGGACTTCTTCGAATGAGATTTACAAATTACCTCAACTTCCTCTTCTGAGTCACTACCTTTCTTTCTCCCCGATCTAAACTCACCAAAATTCTCGCACGTCAAACTAACACTTCTGACATTTGACTTCTGAATGACTAAAACCATCATCAAATCTTTGCCCATATTCCTAACCCACTTAACCAATTCCTCTCGGCTATCCCATCTCAGATTGGTACAAAATTCATCTCCATAATCTTTCCCCTATACATGTTTACATCATCAATAATGTTACAATATATGGATTACAATTGTAATATATAACTAAACTGTAATTGTAATACATAACTAAACAATAATGTTACAATATATGGATTGGAATTTATTAAATTTAGATGTTTGTAGCTAACCAATATTAACTATAAAATACAACTATAATTGTAATACAAAACTAAACTAAAGACGAAAACAAATTGATAGCTTATCTCACTAAACATAAGACTTTTAACATATATCAAATTCACAACAATAATCAACTTCTCCACTACTATTAATCACTAATCTCTTAACATATATCAAAACAAATATAGGCCTCTACCGCTAAATCGTCATCATCTTGTCCACTACAACTACATACTAATCTATCTTTTAACACAATAAAATTTAGGCATCTACCGCAACACCATAATCATCTTGTCCACTACAACTAAATACTAATCTATCTTTGAACATAATAAATATAGGCCTCTACGTACTTAAGCTATATTAATTATAACTAATTTCAATCTTAATCATTCCATACACACTAACCTCGAAATTGCCATCGTCGAAATCTTCATCGTCGAAATCTTGATCGACATAATCTTCAGCATCTTCATCGTCGAAATCTTGATCGACATAATGATACGGGGTTAGCCGTGTAGAAGATGGATCTAGGCAACGGATCTCAAAACAAAAGAAAACACAAGATTAGAACAATAGCGGAAGTGAAACTAATGGATAGGATAATAGATAGAACCAATAGAAACGACGAGAAAACCCGCTTGCTTGATAGCAAGGAACCTTGTCGAACGATCTACCAATCCGATCTCTACAACGCCACACAACCAAGAATCGCGGACGAACTTGGAGCACGGAGAGGATTGCTTATGAAGTACGAAATCACCAACTCCAGAGGGACTTGACAAAGAAGAAAACAACTAAGCAGGAAAGAACAATCGATTGAGACTCTCACGGGGAGCCGAGTTTCAAAGCAAAACCCAAGCTCTGTTTTTGTGTTTTAACAATATGAGAAATCTAACTAATGAAGAAGACAAGGGAGGCCTTAAATACCCTAGGAGGGCCGGCCCTAGCTTCCCAAAACGGGTTACACTTAATCCCGAAATATCCGAAAATAGAAAGCTGAAAATAAATAAATAATAATCCTAAAAATATCCAATGCAGAAATTAATAAGATTAAACATATGTAACGTTGACCAATAAAGTCAACGCCTTGACTTTGGACTTGTCCTCTTCGTCATGTGATACATCATGTGCCATAAACGTCTCCAGTTCTTGACGTAGTTCCTTCAATCTTGACCTAGTAATCGGTCCATCAAAGGTTGGCACTAATGGCGGGGATGATTCCTCATCATTCTCCCCTTCTTGAAAAGGACTCGTCCTCGAGTCATCAACATCAGCGGCTGCATAAGGGGTAAGATCACCGACATTGAATATCGGGCTCACGCCATAGTCATCGGGCAGCTCCAACACATAGGCATTGTCGCCTACTCTCTTCAGCACCTTGAACGGTCCATCACCTCTGGGAGACAGCTTCGACTTCCTCTGCTCCGGGAACCGCTCCTTGCGCAGATGTAGCCACACCAAGGCGCCGGGCTCGAACAACACTTGACGCCGGCCGTGATTAGCTCGGACTGCGTTCTTTGCTGCAGTAGCTTCCAAACGAGCCTTAGTCCGCTCGTGCAGCTCCTTCATGAACTCAACCTGTCTATCAGCATCAAAGTCTGCTCGTTCCGGTAAAGGCAACGGCTTAAGATCCAAAGGGGTTAGGGGATTCAAACCATACACACATTCAAAAGGGGACATATTGGTAGAAGAATGAATAGTCCTATTATAAGCAAACTCAACATGTGGTAAGGCATCTTCCCAACTTTTCAGATTAGATTTAATAACAGCCCTAAGGATAGTACCCAATGTACGGTTAGTGACCTCAGTTTGTCCATCTGTCTGGGGGTGACTAGCAGTAGAGAACAACAACTTAGTACCAAGTTTACCCCACAAAGTCTTCCAAAAGTAACTCAGAAATTTGACATCCCTATCACTCACAATAGTACGAGGTACACCATGTAACCGAACAATCTCTCTAAAGAACAAATCAGCAACATTCCTAGCATCATCAGTTTTATGGCATGCAATAAAGTGAGCCATCTTAGAGAACCTATCAACAACCACAAATATAGAATCTCTCCCCTTCTTAGTCCTAGGCAAGCCAACAATAAAATCCATACTAATATCAACCCAAGGAAAGCAAGGAATAGGCAAGGGAGTATAAAGACCATGCGGTTTTGCCTTAGATTTAGCCTGTAAGCACTCAACGCAACGTTTGATAAAATTCTCTACATCCCTAAGCATGTGTGGCCAATAGAAATGAGTATGCAACATGTTATAAGTCTTATCTCTACCAAAATGACCCATCAATCCACCTCTATGGGACTCATCAACAAGTAACAACCGTAGAGAACAAACAGGAATGCACACCTTATCAACTCGAAACAAGAATCCATCAAACAAGAAAAACTTATCAAATGAACCCTTTTCCACACAATGCTTATAAATCACTCCAAAATCAGCATCCATATCATACAACTCCTTAATATAAACGAATCCAAGGACTCGAGCATCCAAAGTAGTCAAGAGTGTATGTCTCCTAGAAAGGGCATCAGCTACAACATTATCTTTTCCTTTCTTATACTTAATCACATAGGGAAATGTTTCTATGAATTCCATCCACCTACCATGCCTCCTATCCAACTTATCTTGACTCCTAAAATGCTTTAAGGACTCATGATCAGTTTTAAGCACAAATTCTCTAGGCCAAAGATAGTGTTGCCAAGTTTTCAGCACTCTAAACAAGGCATATAATTCCCTATCATAAGTAGAATAATTCAAGCATGCACCTTTCAACTTTTCAGAAAAGAAGGCAATAGGCTTACCTTCCTGCATGAGGACTCCTCCAATACCAATGCCAGAGGCATCACACTCTACTTCAAAGGGGCGAGTGAAGTCAGGCAGAACCAGCAATTGCGCGTGTGTCAAACGATCCTTGAGAGTCTGGAATGCCTTTTCTTGAGCTTCACCCCAACGGAACGGAGTATTCTTCTTTGTGATCTCTGTCAGCGGGGCTGCAATGGTGCTAAAATCTCGAACGAACCTCCTGTAGAAGCCAGCCAGGCCGTGGAAACTGCGCACGTCACCTAGGTTCTTCGGGGTCGGCCAGTCACGGATGGCTTGCACCTTCTCTTGATCCACTTGCAGTCCATGAGCACTCACTACAAAACCAAGAAACACAACTCTGTCAGTGCAAAAATCACACTTCTTCAGATTTCCATACAACTGTACAGCTCTGAGAGTGGATAAAACTTCCCTGAGGTGCTCTGCATGTGCTTCCAAAGAGTTGTTGTAGATCAAAATATCATCAAAGTAAACTACAATAAATCTACCAATAAAAGATCTCAAGACATGATTCATAAGACGCATAAAAGTAGAGGGGGCATTAGTCAAACCGAAAGGCATAACAAGCCACTCATACAAACCAAACTTCGTCTTGAATGCTGTCTTCCATTCGTCTCCTTCCTTCATCCGGATTTGATGGTATCCACTGCGAAGATCGATCTTGGAGAAGGTGGAGGCGCCATGGAGCTCATCCAACATGTCATCGAGCCTGGGGATCGGGTGCCTGTACTTGATCGTGATGTTATTAATAGCCCTGCAATCAACACACATACGCCAAGTATTGTCCTTTTTGGGGACGAGTAAGACAGGCACAGCACACTGGGATCGGCTCTCTCTAACATACCCTTTATCTAGAAGGTCCTGGACTTGGTTCTGGATTTCCTGGGTCTCAGTAGGGTTCATCCTATAGGCAGGCCGGTTGGGTAGGGTAGCACCGGGAATCAGGTCTATTTGGTGCTCAATTCCTCTAATAGGGGGTATCTCATCCGGGAAAACATCAAGGAACTCAGCTAAAAGGGTCTGGACAGCAGCTGGGAGTGTAGCTCGGTCGTCGTCACCTAACAGGGTATAGGCCTGACAAAGGGACATGAGGGCGACGTCCGGGGGAAGGTAATCTACCAGGTGGTCTCTGCTGGATGCTAAGAGCACTCGGCTAGGGGTAGAGGCGAGGGTGAGGTCGGTCCGTGTGGAGGCAGTGGATGGTTCGGCTGGGGACTTACCCTTACGCTCGACCTCTCTTTTCTTATCATAAGCCTCAGCCACTTGAAGCGGCGTCATCGGTTTCAACACCACTTTCCTACCACGAAACTCAAAGGTATGTTGGTTAGTACGTCCATCATGAATAACATGTCTATCAAATTGCCAAGGACGACCTAACAAAATATGACAAGCTTGCATAGGAACAATATCACATAAAATTTCATCCTCATAAGTTCCTAGCTTAAGTGTAATCTTAGCTTGCTTATTCACCTTGAGTTCACCACAATCATTCATCCAATGAAGTCTATAAGGTCTAGGATGCAAAAAAGTAGGGAGTTGCAGTTTATTAACTAATTCAACACTAGCAATGTTACAACAACTACCACCATCAATAATCATGTTGCAAACTTTCCCTTTAACAAGACATCTTGTATGAAACAAATTCTCACGTTGATTATCATCACAAGGAGCCTGAGTAACATGCAAAGTCCTCCTAACAATCAATGAATCACCATGCTCATATTCAATAAAATCCAAATCATCATCATTGGCATGCTCATTCATATCATGGCTAGCAACTAAATTTTTATGCTCAGTGTCAGACTCAGACTCTAACTCACCCAAATGATTAATCATCAAAACACGAGTATTAGGACAATCCTTCATGTAATGACCCTTTCCTTGACATTTAAAGCAAGTGATATCTCTAGCTCTAGGAGGAGGGTCAGCAGGGTTACCTCGTGTAACTGCAGGGGCGGGCCGTGTGGGCTGCTGTGGTGCGGTGGAGGTAGAGGGGTGCGCACCACGGGAAATCTGCTCATTGCCGCGAGGCGGACCGGTTGCTGGGCGGGATATCTGGTGTCCAGTGCGGCCCTGCTGCTGGTCGGGACGCCAGCTTTGGCGTTGTGGCACCGTGCGGTGTTGTTGGGTATAGCTGGACTTGAATTGTCTCTCCACTTTAATTGCTTGGTGTAGCAAATCTGTCATGGTAGAATAGGGATACAATTCTATAGTGTCAGCTAAATGAGGATGCAAGATACGTAGATACCTGGACATAGTGGCCTCTTCATCTTCGATGACGTTGCCGCGTGCCATTGCTATCTGCATATTGTTGTAGACCTCTTCAACACCTAAAGAGCCTTGCCGCATAGTCTCCAAACGGTTGCGGAGAACTCTATTGTGGTGGTGGGGAACGAAGCGGGCCCTCATCATAGCTCTCATCTGGTTCCATGTGTTGACCGGAGGGTCCATGGCTTGTCTTCGAGCCTTCACAACAGAATCCCACCAAACCAAAGCATAACCAGTAAATTCAAGAGCAGCGAGTTGTACCTTTTTATGTTCAGGGAAATTGTGGCAACCCCAAATCTGCTCAATCTTTGTCTCCCATTCAAGGTAGACGTCTGGATCACACTTTCCATCAAAAGCCGGGATCTTCACTTTGATCCGTCCAATGCCGTCTTGTTCGGCTTCACGGCGGCGGGGCTGTCCATGGTCATTCCGAGGGCGGTAAGGACGCCACTCATTACGCTCCTCGCGCTCATAGTCCTGCATATCATCATCACCCCATAAACTAGAACGTATCGACATAGGGGGGGACTCAGACCTATCACGAGGTGCGGGATGCCGAATCGGGCGTATGCGATCGGTGCCAGTGGCTCTCGGTTGGCGATGCTCGTCCATCGCCGCTTGGTAGGCCGTGGCTTGGTCGACCAAGGGCTCGGTGGCGGGAAGCGGTGCGCTATGCGATGGGCCAATGTGTTCCTGCGCAGCCGGGAGTGGGTTGGAGCGGGTCTCCAACGAGTCAAACTTCGCAGACAACTGCGCGACTGTAGAAGCCAACTGTTGTAGCATCGCCTGCATATCGACATGGGAACCATTTGCAGTAACTTGTTCATCACCGGAACCTGTCATGATCACCACTTAGACGAACACAGAAAGACGTTAAGGTTAGGAAAACCAAAAAAAAAAAAAAAAAAAAAAAAAAAAACTCTCAAGTGTTTGCACTCGGTGATTGTACAACCTGCGAAGTTAGGCTCGTAAATGACAAGTTCTCTATGTGCTCAAGATACGCAGCAAATCAAGGTCAAGCAGAGATGTAGTAGACAAGACAAGTAGATGTACGACGAAAAATGACTCAAACAAAAGCGAGACTAGAGAACGACTCAACAAGGAAAGCGACACAACTATAGTCACAAGAATGAAATGCAACTAAAGATGGGGCTATATATGTGTTTCGAACTCAAGAAATGCGAATTGCAAGTCAGAAAGACGTACCTTTGTCGACTCGAAACGAAGTCAATTGGAGCCGAGAGTGACCCGAGGGAACGGAAGGGAGAAGGGGTTCGGGCAAGAGAGGGTAGTGCTCGACTGAGGGCGACCCGGGGTGGGACCCGGTCGGGTTGGGGTCGGGTAGGGTGGACTGAGAGCAACCCGGGGTGGGACCCGATCGGGTTGGGGTCGGGTGGGGTGGACTGAGAGCAACCCGGGGTGGGACCCGGTCGGGTTGGGGTCGGGTGGGGTGGACTGAGGGCAACCCGGGGTGGGACCCGGTCGGGTTGGGGTCGGGTGGGGACAGGCCGGGTGGGGCTCGACTGAGCGGAACCCGGGCAGGACCCGGTCGGGTGTAGGCCGGGTGGTGGCGACTGAGCGCAACCCGGGGTGGGACCCGGTCGGGTTGGGGCCGGGTCGGTGGCAGGTATGTGAGGGCTGGGTTAACTGAGGCTCACCCGGTCTGGACCCGGTCGGGTTGTGGCCGGGTACTGTTGCGGCGACAAAGAGGTCCGAAAAAAAAAAAAAATCTGAAACGGAACCCTAATTTTTTTTTTTTTTTTTTTTTTATATTTCGAAAAAAAATTCTGAAAAATCCCAGATGCCTTTTCCTCTTTTTTTTTTTTTTTTTGAATTTCGATAATGCTTTTTTTTTTGATATAATTTTCTTTTAGGCAACTTGTTTTTCCTGGGATATTACACTATAAAGATAAAATAAAATCTCTAGAAAATCAAGCAAGTATCTTGAAGATTACCAAAATTGAACAACCGGATCTCTGGCGCGCACGAACCTGGACGCCGTCGTGTCTTGCTCGCCAAGCTAGGGTTCGAACAACAATGGTGGAAGGGGGGAGGGGCAAATTTTTTTGTTGATTTTTGGACGGTTTTGGTATGTTTTTGTGGATCCTCGTAGTCACAATCAACCGCAACGAACTCCTTTCCAAGACAAACAAGAGCAAACAATCAGTCAGACTAACAATTCACTAATGTGACTCAAACAAAGAAATTCAATTGACGATTGAAAACAGGAAGATCCAATTTTTGATGATGAATCTGGAACCGTCAAAGGCAATCCGAAGCCGCAAAGCTCTTGATACCAATTGATACGGGGTTAGCCGTGTAGAAGATGGATCTAGGCAACGGATCTCAAAACAAAAGAAAACACAAGATTAGAACAATAGCGGAAGTGAAACTAATGGATAGGATAATAGATAGAACCAATAGAAACGACGAGAAAACCCGCTTGCTTGATAGCAAGGAACCTTGTCGAACGATCTACCAACCCGATCTCTACAACGCCACACAACCAAGAATCGCGGACGAACTTGGAGCACGGAGAGGATTGCTTATGAAGTACGAAATCACCAACTCCAGAGGGACTTGACAAAGACGAAAACAACTAAGCAGGAAAGAACAATCGATTGAGACTCTCACGGGGAGCCGAGTTTCAAAGCAAAACCCAAGCTCTGTTTTTGTGTTTTAACAATATGAGAAATCTAACTAATGAAGAAGACAAGGGAGGCCTTAAATACCCTAGGAGGGCCGGCCCTAGCTTCCCAAAACGGGTTACACTTAATCCCGAAATATCCGAAAATAGAAAGCTGAAAATAAATAAATAATAATCCTAAAAATATCCAATGCAGAAATTAATAAGATTAAACATATGTAACGTTGACCAATAAAGTCAACGCCTTGACTTTGGACTTGTCCTCTTCGTCATGTGATACATCATGTGCCATAAACGTCTCCAGTTCTTGACGTAGTTCCTTCAATCTTGACCTAGTAATCGGTCCATCAAAGGTTGGCACTAATGGCGGGGATGATTCCTCATCACATAATCTTCAGCATCTTCATCGTCGAAATCTTCATCATCTTCTCCACTACTACTCCAATATGACATTTTTGTAAAATTTGTTGTTTCGATCTTACCATTTGTCAACTTCAAAAGCTATTTTATAGGCACAAATATGGCCGTTGGAATAACGGGTAATTCTGTACGCCTCCAGAGGGCGTACGTCGTACCATAGCGTACAGGCCAAATTCTAACGGCTATTTTCATGTACGCTGTATCTTAGCATACGCTAGAATACAGCGTATATGAAAATAATATAACAATTCATTAAAATTCAAAACACCAACAGAAATATAATAAAATAAACTGTACGCCATTCCAGGGCGTATGCCCTCATAGGACGTACAGATTGTAGCGCACAAAGCAAAAAAATGTAGCGCATATAGTATAGCATTGATTTTGTTGAATTACTTCATACGAAAGAATTACTTCATGATATCTCTTTTAAATGATTGATGAGTGATTGGATTGACAAAGAAAGGTTTGCTTTAGTAAAGGACATTGTATTGTTTCAAGTTGGAGACCAAAGTGAGTGGAAAAGCGGTCAAATTGTTTGGCACACTAGTGGACATACTTGGCTTCTAAGGCCTAGTGAAATCAAGTTGGTTTGCATGTTAGTATGTCACACATGGTACAATCCATTACTATTACTATAGTGTTATATCTTTTAACTTTTTACCCAAAATTTTCAGATAATTGAATGTAGCGTCTTTCTACCCATAACAATTAATTAATATAATTTATGTAATTCGAAATAAATTCGAAATAACCAATCCACTCAACCTAAAAAATTCAAAGTAACTACCCGTAGATTTATAGAATATGACTCCAAAATAGAATTTCAACAAATAAGATTTCTCTCTTAATATCAGTATATATATAATATTTATATTTTCAATTTATTAGATTGTAAAAATTTAGAGAGTTTTCATGAAACCCACCGTAACATGACCTTAGTCTAGCGTTTGAATTGAGTTGATAGCGTCTGAAAGAGATCAGCATAATTCCTCCATATAATGCAGAGGCTCAAAGCAAAAGGGATAATTCAACTACAATTTGTAAAATTGGATAAGTCTTAAATCTCGGGTCGTTTTATAGCTTATCTGTACATGATCAATCAACAAGGTCTAGAACAAGTTCAACTGCGATCCAAAAGATCAATAGCAAGCAACAACTAAATCTCAAAGACGACAATCATAACAGAGCGATAATAAACAGAATTTGATGCATTAAACAAGTTCAAACATCATCTGACCCATCTTAGAAGATCAGATTTGGACTAAATAAGGAATGAAATTCATTCAGAGAATTACTTATATTCTAATTCAAGGGGTTGAAATTGAAAGCATGAAAACAGCCTATACAGAATATGAGCATCAAGAAATGAGTTCAACAACAAGCTTCTTATTCAGTAGCTTCTGACTTTACAACATTTCCAAATACTAGCAAATGAGAGAACAAAGATAACATAAACACTTGTCTGAATCTAAAGACCTCAGGTTTATGGGAACATGGTGCATAGATTAGACATTCTCAATTAATTAACATTTATTCCTCAATCACTTAATTTGCTGCTTCCATTATCAAGGTGAATCTCAAGATTACTTAGCTGCGCAAACTTACAGATATTTGACATCCAGTGCGGACGGATCATCCTCTCTAAGAGCGTTCTTGAGCGAGATGAAACTGAGCACGTGGGCGATTGCAGGGAAGTCGAAACCCTCCTTGTTAACAAAGGTTTTTGCTCGAGGGTCGTATGCGAGCACGTAGCGGTGGCCACACAGCAGTATAATGTCTCCATTCTTGAGGAAATTGGTGACCTGGATCCAGCGAAAGGGGTCCCACCAGTCCACAGCGGGGTCTCTAATCGAGAGCTTCTTGACCCACGATTCGGGCACTCCATAGTCATCCATCACCC
The DNA here is from genome assembly GCA_027886185.1 of Rheum nobile. NCBI lineage: Eukaryota > Viridiplantae > Streptophyta > Magnoliopsida > Caryophyllales > Polygonaceae > Rheum > Rheum nobile. The sequence continues at coordinate 2,000,583 of WOAB01000248.1, read as the reverse complement.
ACACTTCCACGTCGGGACGGAAGACCTTAGCATCGATGGCGCAAATCGAGAGGCACCCGGATAATATCCCCAAGTTAGACCAATGATACTTGTTCTCATCTAGAGAAAAGATGGGAGGTGGCGACACGTACCGGAAACCTTCTTCCCCGAAATCAAACGAGCATATCAACTGTTTAAGGGTTGAGATGTTGGCGCGGTCCAGGATCCAATGGAGAGAGCTGTTAACAAAGCACCCGGGTATCCTAGAAGGTATTGAGCAAGGCGCGTCTCCAATTCTCCTCCACGTAGTACTGCTCACACCGAAATCGTATATCTCAGTCAACAATCTCTCCGCAGGGGAATCTTTTTCATGGAAGATTCGGAGGACTTTGTATGCTTTGGTCCTTGGAGAGAAGCCGAACCCGGCTACAACCTTGGCATCTGAAGCCGTAGCGGGTTGAGGTAAAACGACATACTGTCCCATGATTGGATTCCATATGGCGATCGGCTCACGAGACCTGAGCTCCCTCAGACAAATGAGTCCGTTGCATGAATTCCCGAGCTGGTACTTGAAGTCGGGATGATCATCAGACGGCTCTTCTCCTTCTCCTTCTCCTTCTCCTTCATCGTCATTATCATTGTCTTGGTCAAGATTTATGTGGACTTTGCGGGAATTGACGGAATCATCGGTTGAATCCATTATGTAGATGTCCCGGAGGCACTCCACGCTGTCTCCTTTGACTTGAATCATGAGACAAGTAGGCGCTCGAGTAGAGTACAGCTTGTAGAAGTAAATCTCAGACAGCATCGTGTACCAAGCTTTGCAGACAAATCTGCACTGAACAAGCGTCTTTATGGGGAGCCTTCTCAGTATCTCAATGATAACGCTGCTAGGCAGCTCCGGTATCCTCGAACTTTTCACATCCATACACTGCATTCTTCTGATCTCTAGTTGCCTTGTTCAATTCGAGTATCCCGGAATGACCCTTTCCTTATGAGAGACAACACGACAATCAGAAATATGTCCTTTAGTTCAGCTTTTAAGTAACAGAAAAATTATGCAAGAAAAGGCAGTAAAGGGCATGTTTCATAGAAAGGTATCAACAAGCACAATCATTGCAAAGGCGTCTTCCATATGAAGGATTAAATCGAAAAAGACAAGGAAAAAAATACTCAAATTTAATCATATATTGTCTTAAATGTGACTACATCCCTAATATACTTATCAAATATAGTTCAGTCTTGTATTTTCGTTTTCATTTGTGGGTGTGGATTTGCAGTATAATCAAATCATTACAGAAAAGATGAGCATGCAAGCATTTTAACAGACAAATGTATTAGATTTTACCCTTGAGACAGCACACACTAGATCTTTTTCCCATCATAGAGATGAAAGATTGACAACGATACTAATCAGATGGGGCTACAAAAGCATGATTACAACCAATATTCCTAGCATAACATAACAACAGTTGTCATTGATCTCCATTTCAAGAAAGTTAGAACTAAGAACATCTGCCTTACGAGCAAACTTTATTGTTTAATTTCCCACATACCTTCAACTCCACCTAAGCAAAATGAGACTTGTTAGAAGGAAAAGCATATACTATCAATCCAAACAAGGCATCCAAGGTAGTTATTTTCATTTTTCAACAATTTAAAACAAGCAACACAAACTATTTGAGTAAACGGACACCGAAAATTTAGTGCTCCATCTCCTCTAACCCATACAACTCTAAAGTCCTAATCCTTTCAAAAATTGTGATCAGGAACACTGCAATTAATGTTTTAGCGTTCCATATCCTAACCCACATATAATCAACCCATTCAGAATAATCGCAACAATGACAATCCAATCCATCACACCCAACTCAAAATAGTGGAACAACAAAGAAAAATAATATATTAGTCCTTTGATCCTTCTAAATTTCCCACCGTACAAAGCAATCCACAAAGTCTTTTGGATAAGAGGAGCAAAATTGACGGTGCTACAAATTCAGGTACTTCAAACCCCATAAATCCTAGCAACCTAATTATCTCAAATTAACAAGGCGAAATCAAATTACCCTTCACAAACAAGTTCAAAATCCTTCTAAAAATGAGGAGCGTAATATACAAAAGTATAATTGGGAGGAAATTGACGAACCTTGGTTTCTAAGTTTAAAAAGGGTTGAGATTCGACTGAGGAAAGAGCTCACTCAATTAAAATCTGCAGCTGCAACCGATCTACCGAATGGCCACAACCGGATCAAGCAAACATCAGATTCACCAATCGGGAGAAAGATTCGGCAATTTCACATCTCGTGTCAATTGTTTGATGTTTCAGGAGCGAATCTGAGAACGAGCGAGAGAGAACAAAATGAAGCTTATCACTTTGAATTGCAAATCAATCAGGGTAACTGGGATTCCCCAATTGAAAGAATAACCCAACGGAGGATTTCAAAATTGAAATTTCACTATTTCAGGAAAGAGGGGATTTTTTTTTTTGGTGCAAAGGGAGGGTTTGTTGTCGAATTTTTGATGGTAGAGTTTCTGGGTTAATTCTGCTTCTTTTTATTTTACAGGTGGTTGGGGATTTTTTTGTCAGAAAGAAGACCCGTTTTCGGAACTGTAATCATCATAGTAGCTGTAGCGAGTCCAACCTGTTTTTTTTTTTTTTTGCTTTAGTTTGACCGGACATGAATTTGGTTGACCTTAAGTTGTTAAGTTTTCATTTTTAACTTTTGATAAATTAAGAATTTGTTTGGTGAACTTATTTATACAGACTATTTTGTTTATAATGTATTTTTTTTTATAGGAAAAATAGTTTTTAAATTTTAAAAATTGGGTTGTATAAGGATGAAAAAAAGTATATTTTACAACTAAGATCTTTAATTTATAAGTATAGATTCAGGATCACGTGTGAAGTGCTCTTCAAATACAATATGTGAAGCAGTGTCATATGTCCGATTATGCTCGTTTACGACTGGGATACACATGTCCGATTATGCTCGTTTACGGCTGGGATATAACTTCTCTTTTATAAAAGAAACTACTGACACGAGACTTTTTGGTCATTTAAGCCTTTCAAGGTCTTATTCCCCAAGACATATTGGTATTCCTCTGAATTTCAACCGAGAGCAACTACGACAGTGTCGGTCGTTACAAATCGTTTTTTGTCCAAGTCGATTCATCATCTTCGATCCTTTCGTTCTAGTGGATCTTTCCCTCTTGGTTCCTCTTGTCCTTTTCGATTTACTTCCATATGAATTTGAGCTGAGTTTTTTAATTTTACTTTGTGCTATATAATTTCGGGTATATATGCTCGGTGTTGTGTTTTCTTTTCAAATTCAGATTGTTTGCATTGTCTAATTGTTGATTTTGCTTTCAAAAGTTATTCATTCATGTGTGTCATTGATTCGTCCTTGTTGATTTTGTTCTTAAAATGAATGAGTTGATAAACGCCTACAAGATATTCGATGAAATATTTGTGAGGGATATGTGAGTTGTACATGGATGAATTTCCCTCTAAGGTGGATAATTCATTTTGTTTTTGAAATTTCATTAGACTCTTGACATAAATAAACTAGAAAACCATAATAAAGGCAAAAAATGAAATGAAATACAATTGACTTAATATGAACATTGATGTTAATTCATATGAACATTAATGTTATTATATATGAACCTTAGATTACTATATATGAGCATTGACACATGCATATAAACTCCTAGTTTGTTTATACGGTGCACATAATGTTTCTATGAACCACGAAAAAATAAATATGAACCTTAAATGATTATTTATGAACATTGACATGTAACATATGAACATTAAGAGGATATGTGAGAATTGGGTATCAGGAATTGATAAGTAATAAATATGAACATTAGATTACTATATATGAACATTAATATGTAACATATGAGCACATATTGTTTCTATGAACCACGAAAAAATAAATATCAAATATGAACGTGCTAAAACTAGTATATATCAACATCAGGGGACTATATCTGAATATTTACACGCAACTAATGAACCTATGTTACACAAAATGAAAAACACGAGTGAATGTTTTTAGAAAAAATAAATATGAACCCTAGATTTCATCAATAATTTTTTACCATTATGGATTCGGAAAAGAAGATGAATAGAATAAGTATGAACATTAGATGATTATATATGAACATTGACATATTAGATATAAACCCTTATGTCTGTATTATTCCTAAATTATGAAATATTAGATATGAACCTTGGATGAATATATATGAACATTGATATGTTAGCTATGAACCCTTACATTTATATTGTTCCTAAAGTATGAAAATAAATATGAACATTAAGGCAATATATATGAACGAAAATAATACACGTACGCAAACCTAACTTTGTACGGTGTTCTATAAATATTTCACATAAATATGAAAATATAGTAAGAAAAATTTTCTGAACTTGAACATTTTTAAGTGAGCTTTAATGTAATTTGTTCGATTTAGAAATAAATTATTTTGCTTGTCTATTTTCAAAAATTAATACTATAATTGAAAATACGATAATGTTATGAAAAAAATAGATAAATAGCAACCAATACCCCAAATCATATATGGCTTTGCAATTCTACCCTAGTACTTTTGTTTTTTGCAAATATACCCTATTGACTTATTTTTGGCTTGTTTTTTGCAAAAATACCCCACAAATAAAAAGGTAAATTAAAATCTGACTTTACCTTTTCTTTTGGAAAATAAAATATGATATGACACTATTTTAAATGCGAAAAAAAGCAAATCCCAAATGAAATCTGAAAATTTCTCAACAGGAAAAAAAACCAAGCCTCTCTCCCAGATCTGATATTTTTCGGCGGAATGTCCATCTTCTCCGGCGGAGTGTAGATTTGTTTTTTTATCGGCGAATTTAACCGATTCCGGCGTGAAGGTTTCTCTTCCAGGTTTGTTTGCTTAAACCCTTCTTCACCCATTCGAGGTAGCTTAAACCCTTCTTTACCGTTCGAGGTAGCTTAAACCCTTCTTCACCGTTCGAGGTAGCTTAAACCCTTCTTCACCGTTCGAGGTAGCTTAATCCCATCGCCGCTTGAGCTCCGATTAAGGCCCTTGCGATTCGGCCGCGAATCCGATTCATCTGCCTCTTCTGTCTATCTCCTTCGAGCCTTGTTGTTCATTTGGGTTGCTCCGATTAAGGCCCTTGTTGTTGGAGGTAGGTATGTCAAGTTTTTCAGAGTTCAAGTCAAGTAACGCCATTTTAGGGTTGCTCCGTTGCTATTCATTTGGTTTTTAGGGTTGATTCGCTGTTGTTTGAGCTGAAATGAAGTGAGGAAGTGAGGTTGAATGCAGCGAATTGTATAAACCTGTGAAATCCGTGTTTGTAAAATGAGAATGTCAGATTATGTTTGTTTTTGTCACAATTGCAGGAATTACCATTGTTTCAACATTTCTTGTCAGCGTTGATGAAATATTTGTCACATCGTATAGTGTTATTGTTGAAATGATCAATTTGATTGTCATGAATGTCAGATTATCTTCCTTACTTGAAATTATAATGTTTATATTTTCCTGACATTATAGCTCTCTTACTCTTGCAACTTCCTTGTCTTCTCGTGTGATCTCTACAACTGAGTATGTTGAGTTAGGTGCTTAGAAAAAGCTTAAATGTTGATATTTTATGTTGTTTGTCTATCTCCCCCAGTGCAGCTGAAGTGGTATAGTTCTCCATATTGAAACGGAGGAGATTAAAATGGGTAAAAAGGTAAATTTTGTTTAGCTCATTGTGTGTAGTTTTCCATAGTTGACATCCTGTCAATTTGTGTTTAAGTCTAAGTTCGTTTTGTATTTATTGACCTTGTATAATTTGTATTTTTTAGGGTCATTTAATGAGATTTGAAGGGAAAAAGTTCATCGGCAGAGTCAACCAAAACTGTCGACGTGAATTGCTGAATCTTATTGAGAAATGCCTCTCCCCTGTGGACTGGCAGAGGATAATAGATGGTCCATTTGGATCTACTGTGAAGATGGTTCATCGCCAAAACTTTTCATGTCAGCTTGTACATTACGTTTTATTCCATCAAGTAGAAACGAGGAAGTTGTGGGAGACGTGGTATGACCTGCAAGGACAGCTGCTGCATTTTTCAATGAAGGAATTTACACTTGTGACGGGGTTATGCTACCACAGAATGAAATATAATGAGCTGAACCCGGATAAAAATGCCGTGAAAGAGTTATTTGATGTACAGAATTTGACGTTGGCTGAGCTCGAGTCTTAATTTATGCATACACAGCTTGATAGCCCTTTGAAATATAAGATGGCATTATTGATTATATTAGAGGGCGTCATTCTTGGGGTTGAGAAAAAAGTTCGCATAAGCACAGGTCATGTGAAATTATTGGCTGATATCGATCGATTCACGAAATTCCCATGGGGCAGGGTTAGCTACATTGAAACTCACCAGGGATTGAGTTCAACGGTGAAGAATAGATTGGAAACGGTTGAAACAAGCAGAGACTCAAGTACAAGGTTGGGTTACAAACTCAAGGGGTTGCCAATGGCCTTTCAGGTAACATGACATGATGTAATGTATATTGTATTGAAGTTGGTATTGTAGTTACAATATATTGATGGTTTGGCTGTTCAGGTTTAGCTGTTTGAAGCTGTTAAACCAATTGCTTCAGCATTTGCACATTTGGTGGATAAGGAGGCCTACCCACGCGGTCTACGATGGTCATCAGATTCACAACATGATGCGACGGCTGTGGAGTCTTTCTTAGGGAAGGCCACATCCCGTTTTATTCCAAATGTGGTGTTGATAGAGGAAGAAGCAAAGGTGGAGGTCTTAAAAGAATGCAAATTTTATGGGGAAGTGAAGGACACTTACTTTGACAAGGCAGTTGAGAAATTCGAGCTAAGTAATAAGAGGTCTATCAATGGTAGAAGAAAAGGAAAGAATGATTCGGACTCTGCCCCTGCTACAAAGTCCTCGGGCTTGGATGCAAGACAAGTGATGTGCGCTATGAAAGAGCTTCATGAGCGTATGATTAATTTGGAAAACCGAGTGGACGCAGGGTTTTGTGCTATGAATAAAACCTTGGGCATAATGCAACAGATGATCAAGGAGAGGGTATTCAACAAGTCAGGTTCAACAAATGATGAACAAGAGGAATGGGAGGTAAGATAATTGTCAACAATCGTTATTAAGTTATGTTTGGGAACTTAGATATATATATGTCATGGAAGCTCAAGCATTTGTACTTGTGTAGAATAGTAATGTCATTTTGAATTGTAATTTAGTTATGCATAAAGCTCTGTTTTTGACAAACATTATAGAATGGTGCACTTACTGATTATTCTTTTGAGTTAAATCTAACTTGTAATTTATTGAAGCAGAATGGTGTACATGGTCGTGATGAGGATGTCGGAATGGATAGAATGGGGGGGGGGGGGGGGTCTGATTCAAATCCCCTACAGGATGACGATGATGAAGGTGCCACTAAAGTCGACAATGGCAATTTAGAAAGCATGGTTGTTTATCGAGAGCAAAAGGATGATGAAGATGGTGCAGTTCAAAGAGATGATGTTGAGGGTGCAGTAGAAGATGAGTGGGAAAATGGAGAAACGATGACAAAAGAAGAAGACGATAAGAAAGAAGGAAAGCAAGTTGCAAGGAAGACTCGTTCAAAAAAGAAGAAGGATGATAAATATGGTGCAGTTCAGAGAGATGGTGTTGAGGGTGCAATACAAGATGAGGGGAAAAGTAATCGCAAGGAAGGAAAAGTAGTGACAAGGAAGACTCGCTCAGAAAAGAAGATGGGTGATGAAGATGGCGCAGTTCAGAATAAGGCGAAAAATAAAATAGGAAGGACAAGAAGAGTTGAGGTATGCATCAATAAACCATCCTGACAGGATGGTCCCTCAGATCACCAACATGTTATTTATGAAAAAACTTATTTGCAGACGCAAAAATAAGCTGAGGTGGAAGGAGAGTCTACCAAAGAATCAATTGGACTCTCAACAAGAAAAAGCAGCTCAACAAAAACAATTGATACAACTGGTGAACTGAAGGACCATCCTGTCAGGAAGAGAGGACTGTCCAGAGTAGCCGATAATCCCAAACGATACAAGGTTTCAACGCCCAAAGGATTTTCAAACATGAATAAATTGCAGTGTTGGTTAGACTCGAAGGAAAGGTTAGGAAGTTGTCCCTCATGTCTTGATTATATGAACCTGTCTTGAAGATATGAATGCGTGTTTGAGGTGTTAATTAAACCATGTTATGATGCAGTGAGGAAATTGTTTCTCCAATTGGAGAATATCTAAAGAGGGAGTTTTTTGAGCCATTGTTGCAACCAAAGGGGTGGCTGAAATCTAATGTAAGCTCCTTTTATTTTTTATATAAATTATCGTGGCATGCAACAAATTTGTGGTATGACATATATTTTTGGTTTGTAGCACTTGGACGAATGTATGTACTATCTTGGGTGTCGCGTGCGTGACAAACCAGTGACAATATTGGACACCTGGTTTCAGCGTAATTTGGACAAGGAAATGAATAGATGGTTATCAGATAAGCAAAGCTATGTTGCTAATGGAGGTAAGATGAGATACCTACGTGGGGAACTGCCTGCAATTTATGGGAAGGATTGGAAGGATGTGGATCGTATATACCTCCCCGTCAATTTCAAGGACAAACATTGGGTAGCTCTGGAGATACAACTAAGTAAATGGTGTGTCACTGTATACGATCCCGACGTCAATTTGTTCAAATTGTTGGAAGTCCATAGGCTCCTTGCAAAGTTGACATATATTCTTCCTGTCATGATAGCACAATATGAGCCTTTGGCAACAATTTATGAACATAGGCAGGGAAATCCCCTAAATGTGACTCGTGTTCCTACATTGGAGAGAAACAAGAGAGGGTAAGTTGTTTACATAAATTGTTCATTTGTTTGTGTGAAATTGGTTATAATATCAGCAAACCAACTACATTTTTTACTTGTGTGCAGGGGCGATTGTGGCGTCTTCACGATCAAGTACATAGAAATGCTAAGTTTCGGACGTCAAAACATCGTGAACGTGGGTGACAAATTTATGGATTAGTATAGAAAAAGGATAGCCGATAGTATATTCGATATGAACTGGTTTGACTAGTGGAGGATATGTTATTCACTTTCATGTAAGCTTCACTGTAGTTGGGATAGTGCTAGTGTTGTATGATTCCTTGTTGGGGGGTTTTCGCTAGAATTGACTTGTATTGTTGACAATAAGTTGGGTTAAGATTGTTTTGGAAATGTAGCAATATTGGTTGTTGCATTTCTTGTTCAAAATTCCTGCCAGTGTTGTTCAAAATTCCTGTCAGTGTTGTTTTGGAAATCTAGGGTAATTGCCAGTGTTGCACATATGTTATTTGTCACATTGTATACTCCTATTGTCGGAAATATCCTTTTTTTATGTTGTTTTAGGGTACAAAATTATTTTGTAATATTATTTGTTCACCGATTTGACCGTTTTAATAATATTTAATTTAGAATAAAAAGCGTAAGACATACACCGATTTACCTTTCTTCGAAGTTCGAATTCTCCCAAAAGCCCCTCCGTGTTTACCTTCCAAAATTCCCTCCACATTTCTTCTTTTTCCTTCCCAAGAAGGCGACTCTACAAACATCCATCATTGTTATCAGACATTTTCTTCTTCCCCAGAAGGCGACTCTTCAACTCCTCCATCTTTCTCGATTTATGCTTACTTACTCTTGAAGTCCATCTCCACATTTTCTTACTTACTCCCTCCTCCATCTTTCTCCATTAACGCGTTACAAAAGAACCCTAGAAAATGGTAGTGCTTAGAGACCGTAAAGAATCGACCCCAAAGAAGAGTGGAGAGAAAAGGAAGAGAAAAGAAGACGACAGCCAGGTTCGAAAGAAGAAGAAGCAGAGAGGCGTAGTGCAGGCGAAAGGCGGAAAAACTTCTAACAGTTCCATAGGGAAAAAAGCCGCGAAGGGCAGGTCGAGGCCAAAAGCGAATGATGAAGAGGGGAATAAACCCTTAATCTTTAAAGAAGATGTAAGTTGTCTAATTTTTTTTGTTTAGGGCTTAGCGTAATTTTTCAATTGTCCTGTCACCCATCTAAAATGGTTTACTTTGTATCAGGAGTGTTTTTTTAGGGTTTTATGTTTTTTTATCTGTCATCTGAGGCTTCTGAAATGGTTCGATTGCGTGTGTTTATGGTTATTTTCATTTGGCTTGCAGATTAGGTACATTTATTTCAGAGGTGCACCTTTCTACGGCAGAATTAACATAAACTGTAGGGTGCACTTTGTTTGTGAGATTGAAAACAAGTTGACACATGTGGATTGGCAACGGGTTTTGGATGGCCCGTTTGGAAAAGTTTTGAAAATGTTGCAGCAGGTATCATTTTCTTCACAGACAGTGCATGCAGTTCTATTTAAGCAACTTGAAACAAAAAAGAAGTGGGAGTCTTGGTATGAGGTGACAGGGAAAGAGTTGAGGTTTTCGATTAAGGAGTTCTCTCTCATAACTGGACTGAATTGTGGGGAACTTCCATTTGTGGATACTAAAGCAGACGGGCTAGTAATGGAGCGTTTTTTTGGTAGTCCTGGTGGTCCTAAGACGACCATACAAGATGTTTACAACAGATTTAAAGAACATCGTGAATTGGACAACTACAAAATGAAATTGGCACTGTTGTTAATAGTTGAGGGTCTGTTGCTAGGAGGGGATAAGAAGAGGCTAGTGAAGCCGCTGCATGTTAGGCTGCTGGAGAATATGGATAACTTTTGGGATTATCCATGGGGAAGGGTTGCTTATGAAGAGCTTCACAAGTCATTGACCACAACATTGGCCAAAAGGATGAAAACAGTAGAGAAGGCAAAGCTACTCTCCGACACACCAAGAATTTCATATTCCATTCAAGGCATGTCAGTTGTGTTTCAGGTAGTTTTATTTGCAGCATAGTAGTATACTTTATGCTATACTATGACAGGATATTTCAGTATTGGGTGACAGGATCGTGGTGAATATGCAGGAAGTTTTTCTTGTTTGATTGACACTACATAGTAGTTTTCCAACATACTATTAATTGCATTCCAGATTGTTTTAGGGTGACCTGATATAAATTTGTAATGGTTGAAATATTAATTACTGAATGTGTTTTATTTGCAGCATAGTAGTATACTTTATGCTATACTATGACATGATATTTTAGTACTGGGTGACAGGATCGTGGTGAATATGCCCGAAGTTTTTCTTGTTTGATTGACACTACATAGTAGTTTTCCAACATACTTTTAATTGCATTCCAGATTGTTTTAGGGTGACCTGATCTAAATGTGTAATGGTTGAAATATTAATTACTGAATGTGTTTTATTTACAGCATAGTAGTATACTTTATGCTATACTATGACAGGATATTTGAGTACTGGGTGACAGGATCGTGGTGAATATGCCCGAAGTTTTTCTTGTTTGATTGACACTACATAGTAGTTTTCCAACATACTTTTAATTGCATTCCAGATTGTTTTAGGGTGACCTGATCTAAATTATAGGATGACATGATAAAATGAAATAATGTATCTTAATTTGATAATTCTCAAACCGCTTGTTATTGTAGATATGGGTATGGGAAGTTGTGCCAACATTTGGTCTCCAATTTGCATCAAAATTGAGTGAATCTGCAATGCCTCGAGGTCTTCGTTGGTTTTCAGATGAGCCCCTGAACATGGAGTGTTGGAGTTGTCTTTGGCTGATCCTACACATGTGGTTAAGCCCATTCTTATTCCCGATGAGGATGAGCTGTCCGACTGCTACTATGTTGTTGAATTGGATGACCCGCATTTTGACAAAATTGTGAAGAAAGCAATGAAGGGTTTGAAAAAGAAGGGGAAGGGGAAGCAAGGAAAAGATGGAGCGAGCTCGAGTAATGCATCTATGCAGTCATCAGAGGTGATAAGTCAGATGTTCAGAATGATGAAGAGGTTGGAAAAAGGAGTGCTTGACAGGATGAGAATGCTGGAAAAGAGGGTATCAAAGGAGGATGAGGTGCGTAAGCTCAAGAGTACTGGGAAATCAAAGAATTATTCGGATGAGGATGAATCCTATGGTGAGTCTGATGAGGAAGAGGAGGAAGTTTATAAGGATGATGAAGTGGATGATAAGAAAGTTGAGGGTGTTTTATCTGAGAGTGATGAGGTTGAGAGTGATGATGATGATGATGATGATGATGATGATGATGATGATGATGATGATGATGATGATGATGATGATGATGATGATGATGATGATGATGATGATGATGATGATGATGATGATGATGATGATGATGATGATGATGATGATGATGATGATGATGAATCTGGTGATGGTGATGAGGCTAATGACAATGAAGAACTTCGGCAGGGTGGTGACAAACCGAAGGAGGATGACAAGGTAGATGTTTATAAGGATAATGTTCATGTAATACCCACACCACATTGGTGAGGAAGTTAAGGAGGCTGATGGTGGAGGAAGTTAAGGAGGCTGCGGAGGAGGAAGTTTCTGATGACGATAATGAGACTGATGGTGAGGAAGTTAAGGAGGCTGTGGAGGAGAAGGCTGCGTTGGAGAAGGTAAAGGCTGACGTTCAGGAGGCTGCGGTGGAGAAGGTACAGGCTGAAGGAAAAGAGGTATGAAAATTATCAATTTCTCATCCCTACTATGACATTATTGTTTGTACGAAGTGACAAGATTTATAGTTTATAGTATGTGAGTTTTTATGTTTTACAAGAAAAGGCATGGTGATAGGATTTGTACGCATGCATGACATGGTTATTATGATTGCAGGATTTTGATAATTCCATTGAGGCTAACAATGATGTTGAGGGTGCGTATGGTGTTATGGCCCTTGTCAAAGACATAAATGAAAATGCTGGCATTGGGGAAAAGGACCAGGAGCAGGATTTTACTAACGACATTGAAGGAGCACTGGAGGCTACCCAAGCTGAGGTAGAGGAAAGAGAGGAACCTCTTTCAGTGCTAGCCGCTGTGGTTGCTTCATCCAAGAAGGTGAAACCCAGAAATAAACGAGAGCAGCATCTCCAACCGACGAGGTTTCTTCCTAGTCGTATGGTGAAGCCATCCGCCCAAAAAAAAAACCTTACACAGATGAGAAAAATGGGAAAATTGTGAAGAAGATAACCAAGAATTCACATGTGAAGGAGATGACTGCTTTGCTGGAATGGATGAATGATGAAAGGTTAGTATCTCACGGATTTAATAATAATGTTCATGTAATACCCACACCACATTGGGCCGGCCCATCACAGGGCTGCAGCCCATACACCCCAACCCATCCCATGTTGGCCCATACCCTTAAGGTAGGAAACCACACCATGGAGGTTGTTCATGAGTCTCGAACTCGAGACCTCACGCTTTAACAAGAAGTCCAACGCCCTCTTGTTAACAAGAAGTCCAACGCCCTCTTGTTACCAATTGCGGTCGCCGTTTCCCCCTTTTCCCGCCCATTCGGCTTTGAACGAGCTTGACGATAAACCGGGATAAAAATTATCGTACGCGAACGACAATTAAACTCCATGGCATGATGTCTATATATTATTTCACTAAGAAAAATATTACAGATACAGAGCATATTACAGAATGTCTCAAACTACCTGAATTAAATCCGAAATACACAACGGGTACCCGGGAAAATTCCATAATTCCCAATATAACCTTACAAAATTACGGGGTATCACATCTCCTCCCCCTTACAATAAGTTTCGACCCCGAAACTTAGGTTGAGAATAACTCGGGAAAACGCCTGAGCATATCTGACTCGGTTTCCCACGTCTCCCAAGTAACTTCTTCGGTCCCTGACTTGGACCACAGCACTCGTACCAAAGGTACGATCTTGTTGCGCAAATGCTTCTCCCGACGCTCCAAAATGCGCACGGGCAACTCTTCATAAGTACCATTAGCTTGAATCTCGATGTCCTCGTAGCTAAGTACATGAGACTCATCTGGTACATACTTTCTGAGTAAAGATACGTGGAACACGTTATGCACCGGGTGTGCCGATGGCGGCAACGCCAAACGGTACGCTAGAGATCCCACTCTATCCAGAATTTCGAATGGTCCCACGTAGCGAGGGTTAAGCTTCCCACGCTTACCAAATCTGAAAACTCCTTTGGATGGCGATACCTTGACAAAAACCTTGTCACCGACCTCGAACTCGACAGTCTTGCGCTTCCGATCTGCGTAGGACTTCTGTCGACTCTGAGCGGTCAACATTCTTTGTCTGATCAAAGCAATGTCTGAAGCCGTCCTTTCGGCCAACTCTGGTCCAAGCAGAATTTTGTCGGCATTATCATCCCAACAAATCGGAGATCTGTATCTGCGACCATACAAAGTTTCAAATGGAGCCATCTTGATTGTAGCATGCCAGCTATTGTTGTACGTGAACTCAATCAGACTCAAGCTGTCCTCCCAGCTAGTCGGACGATCGAGCACACAAGCTCTAAGCATATCCTCCAGAGTCTGGATGGTCCTTTCAGACTGGCCATCTGTCTGAGGATGAAACACTGTACTGAACCTCAACTCGATTCCCATAGCCTTATGAAGTTCCTTCTAGAATCTTGACATGAAACGGCCATCTCGGTCCGATACAATGGTCTTAGGAATGCCATGTAAGCGAACAATCTCCTTCTAGTAAACTTCGGCTAGCTTCTGGGTTTCCCATGTGGTCTTGATGGCTATGAAATGAGCACTCTTCGTAAGTCTATCCACAATTACCCAGATAGCATCTCTCTGACTTCGAGTCTTGGGTAGCCCGGTGACGAAGTCCATGGAAATGTCCTCCCATTTCCATTCTGGCACGGGGAGAGGTAGCATCTCACCACCTGGTCTGCGGTGTTCGATCTTGACTTTTTGGCAAGTTAAGCATTTTGCCACAAAGTCTGCTACGTCCCACTTCATGTTTGGCCACCAAAACTTCTTCTTGAGATCCTTGTACATCTTGCTAGAGCCAGGATGCACAGAATAAGCAGATGAATGAGCTTCTCTCATCACCAACTGACGAAGACCTTCTGTGTCAGGCACACAGATCCGATCCTGAAACCAAAGTGATCCATCATCCTGAACCACAAAACTGGGAGCTTTCCCATCCATCACTTCACTGCTTAACTTTACCAAGATGATGTCATCGACTTGCTTTTCTTTGATTTGATCCAGCAGTGTAGCCTGAATCTCCATCATACTCAGGTACCCTCTACGCTGGTCATATAAGACTTCAATGTCGCATGACTCTTGGTTTAGCTTGGTCTGAGCAGTAAGTAGAGCAACCACAGTCTCGTGCGTTGTCTTCCGGCTTAGTGCATCAGCTACTATATTAGCCTTGCCCGGATGATACAACAACTCCATGTCGTAGTCCTTGAGCAACTCTAGCCAGCGGCGTTATCTCATATTTAACTCCTTCTGAGTAAATATATACTTGAGACTTTTGTGGTCAGTGAAGACTTGGCATCTTATACCGTAGAGGTAATGCCTCCAAATCTTCAGCGCAAATACAACCGATGTTAACTCAAGATCGTGGGTCGGATAGTTTTCTTCGTAAGTCTTGAGTTGTCTAGATGCGTAAGCAATGACTATGCCCCTTTGCATCAAAACACAACCAAGACCACACTTGGAAGCATCACTATAGACCACATAATCGTCATTCCCCTCTGGGAGTGCTAACACGGGTGCCGAGGTCAACCGTTGCTTCAACTCCTGGAAACTGACCTCGCACTTGTCATTCCAGACAAACTTCTTGTGGACTTTGCGGAGTAGATTGGTCATAGGTAGAGCGATCTTTGAAAATCCTTCTACGAACCTTCTATAATACCCGGCAAGTCTAAGAAAACTGCATACCTCCTTCACGCTCTGGGGCTGTGTCCATTTAGCCACCGCTTCTATCTTTTGGGGATCAACCATAACCCCATTTTTATTGATCACGTGGCCTAAGAAAGTCACTTCCTTTATCCAGAATTCACATTTAGACAATTTAGCATAAAGCTGATGTTGTCTAAGGATCGACAAGGAAATCCGTAGATGTTCCTCGTGGACTTCTTCATTCGGAGAATAGATCAAGATGTCATCGATGAAAACTACCACGAACTTATCCAAGTACTGGTGAAAACATCGGTTCATCAAATCCATAAAGACAGCTGGAGCATTTGTAAGCCCAAAAGGCATCACTATGAACTCGTAATGACCATATCTGGTCCTAAACGCAGTTCTAGGAATGTCCTGCTCACGAATCCTGAGTTGATGATATCCAGATCTCAAGTCGATCTTGGAGAAAACCTTTGCTCCTTGCAACTGGTCCAACAAGTCATCAATCCTAGGCAAAGGATACTTGTTCTTGATCGTCACCTTGTTCAACTCTCGGTAGTCGATACAAAGTCCGAACGATCCGTCCTTCTTTTTGACGAATAAAACCGGGGCACCCCACGGCGATGCACTCGGCCTGACATAACTTTTATCAAGAAGATCTTCAAGTTGACTCTTCAATTCTTGCATCTCAGCCGGATCCATCCGATACGGTGATTTGGAAATCGGCGCCGTACCAGGCTCGAGATCAATTGAAAACTCTACGTCGCGGTTCGGGGGTAATCCAGGAATTTCTTCCGGAAAGACATCCGAAAATTCCCTAACTATTGGAATATCAAGAACCTCAGGTCTATCTCTCTCGGGCGAATCCAAGTAGCAAAGGTACCCGACACATCCTTGTCGTAGTAGCTTAAACGCAACCATCGCATTGATCAGCTTGCCGTTATCAGCGTCATTTCGACCTTTGAACTTGCACACGAATTGGCCCTCGGATGACACCGTCACCGTTCTTGAACTGAAGTCGATCACCGCCTTGTGACGCATCAGCCAATCCATACCGAGAATAATGTCGTATGGAGCCATGGCTATGCAGATTAAATCTGCCTCGAATTCCTTACCCTGAATGGTAATCGGAAAGTCGGACAAATGCTTGGTTCCCACCAAACGTTCTCCATTAGGAAGATTAACGACGAAAGGGTCGCACGAATCATTGCACACTAAGTCTAACTTGATAACACAGCTATCCGAAATAAAGGAATGCGTAGCACCAGAATCAAACAGAATGCACACTGAAGTAGAGTGAAGGTATAGAGTACCTTGAGCAATTGGAGCGTTGGGTCCATCTGCCTCACGCATCTCGTACAAGCGTTGGCTCTGACTTCCAGAAACAGTTGGGGCCTTTCCCCTGTTCTGAGCAGTCGTCTGCACTGAAGGGCTAGGAGTCTCGGCAGGCTTAAACCTAGGTCGGTTGCTCTGATGAACTGACCCTTGCTGCGAATCTACTCCCTTCTGCTTCCCCTGCTTGCAGAACTTTTGCAGATGACCATCACGTCCACACCCAAAGCATGGCCTCCTCTCCTTCCGACACTCAGTGCTCTTGTGCCCAACAGTACCGCAGTTATAACACTGAACTGTACTCCGGGTCTGCCCTGACTGTTGAGTCGATCCCCCTTGCGTCATCTCCGTCTTAGCTCGGCCGGACTTGGCAAAGTTAGACGGTGGCGCAGGGCGCTTAAAACCACCTCCCTGGTTCTGATTCTGCATCGACTTCTGTCGGTTGTGCCTCTTGGTCGACTCCTCGAGAGTTACCTCCAACTTATAGGCACAATCCACATACTGCTCCAAGGTAGAGCATGTGTGGTGCACCATTAATGGCTTGATATCCGGGTTCATCCACTCGTGGAAGTACCAGATCTTTTGAGCCTCGCTGGTGATCTCGGCAGTGGCATACTATAGAAGATGGTTGAACTTAGATGCCAACTCGGTCACTCTCAGACCATCAGTCTGAGGGTACAAGAACTCTTTATGCTTCTCCTCTCTCATAGCATGAGAGAAAAAGCGATCAACCATCTTGGTCTTGAACATCGACCAAGTCAACACTGGGCTCTCAGCCAAACCAGTGCTCTCCCACCACTCGCTAGCCTCCTCCTTCAGCTGAAGAGATGCGATATGGACCTTCTCGGCCTCCGTACACTCCATGTTCCTGAACAACCTCTCCATATGGGAGAACCAATGAGTCACTGCCACTGGCTCCCCTTTCCCGTTATAGCAGTCGGGTCTCATGGAAGTAATGGTCTTAAGAGCGCGACCATAGCTGTCCCTCGCCCTAACGGCAGTCTCCTGAATCACAGGGTTTCTGGGTTCCACAACATCAGGAACCGCTGCGTGAATAGGCACTTCTTGTGGTTGAGGCGCACTTGGTCTCAAGACATCTGTAATAGCCTGCATCACGATCCCACGGATTGCCTCAACAGCTACGGCGTCAAACAGCGTCGGCGCCTGGGTCTGATCCTGACCTTCACGCCTCTGCTGGACGCAAGACTCAGACTCGTGTTCATCCTGAACACTTCTTCCTGCTGGTCTGGGGTTTTGGCTAGTCCCAGCACCGGCTCGAGTCGAATTCCTCGTGCTTCTTGGGTTCACCATCTATTTACCGATCAAATTCCAAGCATTCAATACATTAATATTATGCAATATACTTATGCAATATACCAACGTAAATAAATTACTCAGAATAGATCAACTTGGTATTTTATAGATGAACCTTCAAATTCTTACACAAGTTACGCATAAGTTTATCATTCGAGCGTTAGGACAACATTGCTCGAAGATATAAGTGTTTCTCAGAGTACTTGCCGCAATACTGAAATATTACACAAAGTACAACTTGGAATACTAAGAAACGAAACTACTACGATAGGCAACGCCACTCCTCCTCAAGGCGTTCCAAAACGTCTCCCATTCGACTGGCTACTCGTGCATGGTCTCTTCGGGCTAGGCTCACCATCGAGCTCTGGCGATGGGTTTCGCACCCTGCTTGACCCTGAAGCACATAGTCCTAGCTCAGTCATGGTAAAGTATGGGTCGTCCATGACTGGTCCTCCTATTCCAGCCCTCCTCTGGGTACTGGCGATCAACTCATCCCTCTGACGCTGCTGTTCTGCGGAGATTACCTCGCTCTGGCGGAGAATCTCCTGCAGCTCGGATTCCGACCTCCATCTCCTTGGAGTAGGGATAGGCTGAGATTCCCTGTCACTTCTCCCAATACCGTACTCGGTATACAGTGCCTCCCAATCAGCTTCTGACATGGGTGCGTACTCTAGCACTGGTGACAATCCTGTACCGGGCTCCTGAATCTGCCCTCCAAGGTCCAACTCTGGATCCTCTTCTGGATCATCCTCTATGGGACCCTCATCCTCGGGATCATCCTCGATGGGATCCTCATCCTCGGGATCATCCTCGATGGGATCCTCATCCTCGGAATCATCCTCGATCATATCCTCATCCTCGACATGATCTACCTCCAACATCTCCTCTTCCCCGTCTTCGTACTCGATCTCCTCTGGAATTGGTCCCAGCAGAAAGTCGTCTTGGTAAACCCCTTGTTCATACCTTGATAACTCATCTTCCCGCTCCCATTCCTGTACTTCCTCCACCCTTGGTGGCGGCACAGGTGCAGGTCTAGGGACCATAGCATTCCTGGCTACAAGGACAACTGACTCGGGGAGAACGTGCTTGACGTCTTCGGGTGGGCTACTCGGGCCTCCAACCTCGAAACATCGCTGAGGTAACGGAAAATCTAGCCTCGGCTGATCCGACTTGGCGTCTTCCGACCCCCTACCAATAGAAAAGCAGACACCCATCCTATCGAACAATAAGGAAGGAATTAGTCTTTCTAGACATAGAAGCAAGCTTACTATATCAGACTATAAAGAAGACACGACTATGAACGGTGTTTTTAAAATTCTTTTCACTTTGAAAATTCAGAGCCCTCTTTAAAGCATTTCGAAAACGGATAAATGATTTATAAAATCCCAAACCTGTTTTAAAACCTTTGGCTCTGATACCACAACTATAACACCCCCAAAACTTAACCCTTTTGGAAAGGTATTACCGCCAGTGACCCCAGTGTTCCTTACCGAGATCACCCAAGGCTTTACCAAAAAAAAATACAATTTATGAAATGCAATTGATACATAAAGATCAAGCATTAAATTCCAAAACATAACATTGTCAAGGAAATAAGAGTTACGGGATTACAACCCAATCCCGAATAGGTCAAAACATAGTTTAAACCAAACACAGCGAAAGACTAAGAAAGTACATTACAATCGGAGTTATTGTCCAAAGGATCATAACCTGATTAAAGAAATAATTAAAACATTCAAAAACCACCGCCGACTCCATAGTCCTTCTAATCTTCTGAGCTACTTCTTAACTGATGTGCCGAATCAAACGGATGACACCAGCCAACCATGCAAGGGAAAATATTGGTTGGTTAGTCTAAATGAATAGACTAGCAAGGGTATAAAGCAGACTGGTTCGAAGCAGTCATATTAGGTTAGACTCATCGCTTCTCGGATAATAACCGATAACGGTAGTCAACCATCATATTCCTACTGGAATAAACAAGAGATATGCACACGAGAAGATTCTAGAAGACTGAATCTTCACAAAAATCGACTCGAAAGAAGACTCCAACGGAAATGAGTCTTTAAGGAAGTAATGACAAATCTGGAAAGTTACAGAATCATACAACAATGATTTAAAACTGACTGAGATGCTTCGGTTCACGACCAACCTCATCGCCTACAGCGAATCCAGATTGGAAAGAGAACGTACTACATTCAAGTCAAGACGAGTTTTCCTAGCTGCTCTGAACTTAGTTGCACTACTCGCCCAAGGTGTATTAATTATGTGTGTCAAGGTAGCACTTATCTGATTTATGTTTCAAAAACACACAACACGTTATAGACTTTTACATGTGTACCCCACCAATGGGACGACACGTCTTAGTATACGTTTCGTCGAGAGTGACGTATACCGAAAGGTTTGTGACACCAGCTAAGTGTCCTGTCTCTACACACATGTGTAAGAGACCGATCATGATCATAGAATAGTACCAGATGGGGACGAGCCATCCCGATACCAGATTATAAAGAAACGACTGGACAGAGTCCGAGTAACGTTCCTATCTAACAGTGCTAACTAAACAGTTACAGCACCACAACATTTACAGGACAAATCCACATAAAGGCCCGAAAGGCGATCACAGATAATAGCGTTGTTCTAACAGATATACAACCTATTATATGATTTTCAAAACAGTTTATCAAAACCGTTTCCAGACAAACAGAATATTCATTCCAAATTAATTACTCAGATAAACTACTGATAATTAATGTAAATATGGAACGAAAGAACAAGAGCGAACCGCCACTTGCCTTACTCCGCAGAATAGTCTAAAGACGTCACTGGATTCCGGGCTCGACACGGTATAGTTTCGACAGCACAACAACCTTCGAGTCGACCCATAAAAGGAACCCTAAGTTAGATCCGACATAAACAGTACGAATCTAAACACGGCGAAAGAACACGAAAGGAAAGACGCCACGACGACAACCGACCAAGCCAAAGCCACGAAGGCGTTCTGGGCACTGGCGGCGGTCGCTGTTCTTGGCGGCGGTCGCCGTGACGAACTCAGACGACACAGAACGAGAGAAAACTCACCCCAAAACACGAGCGGTTCGGCCTCCTTCGACTTGCTTTGGCTTCTAACCTCCAAGGCTAACCAAAAGCTTCACAAAGGCACTCAGGAACCACACCAAAGCAACACCGGCGAGACCTCCAAATTCCGGCAAAAACACAATTCCGGCGAGAGGCGAATTTGGCAGCGATTCGGGGTTGTAGATGACCCAACACCCATGTCCAAGCTCATCTATTTATAGGCAAACCCCAAGGAGTGATCTGCAAACCCTCAGACGCAGCAAACGACGCAACGGCGCGCCTCGAACAACACCGGCGATGATAGGCGTTGTCGTGACACCTATACAAAATAATCCTAAACAAACCTAACTAATGTAGTCTGGTAAGTAAGGGTCGAATCCCACAGAGAATCAAATACTATTCCAATGATGTAATTGTATACCAACAAGTAACCAAGGGGGTTTGCTGATTAAAACCAAAATAAATAAAAACAAAGACTTGAAATCAAATTGGAAAAATAACTCAGCCAAACAAATATCCACACTTCAGATTGATAGATCGATCATTGGTTATTCCTAGTCCTCAATACTCATGAAAGTCCTAATCCTTGTTCTGAAATAGTTACCAGTCCAACCAGTCTTGATAACCCTAACTATTAAACAAATCCCTACTAACCTTCACGATTTAATTCAATAGCAGCAGGAAGTTCAGGAATAGATAGGTACATGCAAGTGTAGCAACCAGTCATACAATTGCATGCAATTAATTCTCTACACAAACTAAGGGATTTAGATTCTCAACCAGTATCCTCTAATCCTTAGTAGTATGATCAATAACAATCTCAACAGGTTGTATGGAAAAGGGGAACCAATAGCATAATACTAATTTCTCTAGGTTGTCAGACTAGAGGGAACTACTATTAACAATCTAATTGATTTCCTAATCAACAAATCAAGGGGAATCGATATATGATCAATGAGATTAAGCACGAGAGAAAATTAATACAATCATAGAAAGAGTAAAGGAATAACCTCACAATCCAATCAATCCAAAGGCTTCAATTGTCTGCCTGAGCAAAAGGGAAAAACAACGATGAATGAAACTAGGTCTAACTATTTTCTCTGTGGCAACTAGGTTTAGAGAATTGGATCCTCTCTAAAAAGTCTTAAACCTAACTTAAATACTAAAGTAATAATTCAGAAATAAAGAAAAGAAAAATAACAAACTTGGAAATAAAGTTTCGGAAATAAAATAAAACGGGAATAAGAAAACTCGTAAAAGACTTTCAGCGCGTCTCCACCGCGGGTGCGGTGGCTCCACCGCCGGGTGCGGCCATTTAACAGAAACTCCAGTTCTCTGACGACCTCGCCGCGGGTGCGGCAGTGCCCACCGCTGGGTGCGGTGGGATTCCAGTACTTCAGCTTCTGCGACACTTCAGTAAAAACGCCATAACTTTTGATTCTCAACTCGGATTGCGCTCATATTTTGAGGACTTGTAGTAGACTTCAAGATATAACTCCTCGAATTGGAATCACTCCATTTGGACATCTGAGTAGAGAGAACGAACCATTTAAATTCAGCCCACTGTTCTTCTACTCTTCTCTTCACTTCCTTGGCGTCTTCTCCTTGTGGCGTCGTGATTTTGCCTGCGGCGGGCATGCAGCGGTCGCCGTAAATGCGGCGGTCGCCGTCGTTAGGCCTGTCGCGGCCAGCTAGAAGCTGACACGCTGACATCTCGGGCCCAACCACGGCGGTCGCCGTTTCTGAACGGCGGTCGCCGTTTCTGAACGGTGGTCGCCGTTTCTGAACGGCGGTCGCCGTTTCTGAACGGCGGTCGCCGTTTCCCCCTTTTCCCGCCCATTCGGCTTTGAACGAGCTTGACGATAAACCGGGATAAAAATTATCGTACGCGAACGACAATTAAACTCCATGGCATGATGTCTGTATATTATTTCACTGAGAAAAATATTACAGATACATAGCACATTACAGAATGTCTCAAACTACCTGAATTAAATCCGACGTACACAACGGGTACCCGGGAAAATTCCATAATTCCCAATATAACCTTACAAAATTACGGGGTATCACAGTTCAACTATCTTTCATGGATTGAATTACACCTTCTTTGTTTTTCAGCTCTAAGCCAATAGTTGGACTGTGTGGTGAAGAGATGGGCAAGAAGTGGATTGGCCTAATACTGGAACCAAAAGCTTGGCTGGAAGATGGTGTAAGCTATTTAAGTATGATGTCAACATAGTTTACTGTTGGGATTTATTGCAATGCCTGACAGGATGAATTATATTTTTTTGAAGCATATCGATGAAGTTTGTGGTTATATCCGTAAGGCGCTTTTGGAGTCCGAAGTTAAAAGCAAGGCCACAATATTGGACGTTTTCTGGACTGCTTATTATACGGATGCATTGAAATACTATATGAAAAATGACTGCACTGTTCCACCTGCATCTGAACGTGCACTCGCATACTTTAGGGGAGATCGGCCTAAGACTTATGGGTCCAGTTGGGATGATCTGGACTTCATTTACTTCCCCCTCAACATCGATAACAACCATTGGGTGGCTGTTGAGATCGATTTGCAGCAATGGCAGGCAAATGTATATGATTGTAATGTAGCTTTGAACCCTGACTTGGCCATAGAGAACTGCGTGCATGCGATTTGTCGGTTTCTTCCTCACTTCATGACACAATACCCCCCGCTTGGCAAGAGATTTGAACATCGGGGTACTAAAGAGATTAAATTTGAGAGAATTCAAGGACTGAAGCAGAACAAGCATGGGTAAGTCGAAATATGAATCCCCTTACGAATTTTATTACATACTTCATCTGAGTAACAAAGTGCATGTTGTGTTCGTAGTCATGATTGTGAGATATACACTCTGAAACACATGGAGTTGCTCAATGCTGGTCGGAAAAATCTGGACATTGTGGTAGACAAATTTATTGACGGCTTCAGGAGCGACATGGCTCACAGCGTGTTTGATGGGGTCTGGAGGTCGAGTATATGAGAGTGTGCATCGGTTAGATTACAAGGAAGTTTATTTGGATATAAGATTTTTGGATATTTGGATCACATCGTGTTTTATGACAACTTGAACTTGTTTAGATTGCTCACATCGTTTAGATCACAATGTGTTTTATGACAACTTAACTGATAAGAAAAAAGTAGTCAACCGTCATGAACTTTCACTAACTGCCCAAGTGCCCACCAACTCCTGTCAATCAATGACAGGATAATATGACAACTTGAAATTGAACTTTTTTAGATTGCATACAAGTTTTATGACAACTTCACTGACAAAAAAAAAATAGTCAACCGTCGTGAACTTTCATTAAATGCCCACCAAATCCTGTCAATCAGGATATTAACCCAATTAACCCTAATAAATGAAACCCTAACCGCCACCAACCCAAACACCTCTTTATATACCCCCTCATACAAACCATATTTCCTCATCCACAATCCGCTCCAAAAATTTCCCTTCTCTTGTTTCATTTGTTTCCTCATACTAACCAAGGCTTATGAGCCTAACGGCCAAAACGATCACATGGTTTACACAACTGTCCATACCGGGGGGAGACTCATCCCTTCAAGGGGACAAGATGCCAGGATTTCAACCCATGTCTACCAAGGCGGGAGGAAGCAAAACTGGAGGCCCTCGGCTGAAATGGTACAAGATATCCATTGGTTGCTGAACCAACTATTTTATTTTAACGACTCCGAATGGGATGCCTCTTACTTCTTCGAAGTTGTGCCCACCCATGACGGGCCTCGTACCTTGAGGGCCTTACAGCGCCGCGGAGACGCCGTCGCCCTTGCCGCCCAAGGTAGATCCGTTGCCTTCATCAACATATATGTCGTCACTGTAGATATTGTTGATGAACTTCCGCAGCGTGATGGCCCAGAATCATCTGTCTCCTCCGCAAATATATAGAATCTGATTAAGTGATCTAGTTTAGGGACAATGTAATGTAGTATTTTATGGTATGTTATGATAGGTATGTCAAGTAGGAAGATGATAATGTCATATAGCGACTATATATAGTCAGTAGATTATGGTATAGTATGTTATGGTATGTTGTAATGTCGCATGAATTAATATTATATGTCAAGTTCCTCATCCATAATGTGATATTATGTAATTCTCTTTTATTTAATATAGAATGTTATGGTAATGGCGCATGAAATAATACTCTATGGTGATGGTAATGGCGCATGAAATAATACTCTATGGTGAATACTCTATGTCGGGATATATATATAACGACGACAGGATAATATTACATTAACATACGGATGCATATTAACAAAATACATACCATTTATACGAAAATTAATATGAGTGGTAAGAGATCCTTCAAGAGTTTGGAACTCTGACTACACATATTAACAAAATACATAATTGAAGAGGTAACACAACACAATTAACGGCATTATGGGCCGGTTGAGGGATTAGGATAGTTTTGTGAGTTATGGCCGACAGCACCACAACTTCCACACCTTCTCCCCGGGCCCATTTATTCTCCACGTGACGGGATCCTTTTCTTCCTTGGTCTTCCGGATTTCCTCCTAACAACCGGGGGCAAACATGTTCTATTCAAGACCGTGTCAGGAACTTCCCAACGCTCAAATGCAGGAACCGGATATATAGTTTCCTTGTACACTTCCTTCCACATTTCAGCAGTAAAGAAGGGATGCACAAGAGTGACAGGATCCACACCACAATCCTCCGCGGCCGCTATTGCATGCGCACAGGGAATTTGGTCAACTTGGAAGACGTTGCAGTAGCAAGTTCGAGCATGCAGATTTACCAAGAGTGTAGTTCCATTGGCATGCACTTGAAACTCATATTGATTTAGCCTACTCACAACCATTGTCAACGATTTCAAATAATTACCTTCTAGCTCAGTAGAAACAGTCGGGGTCAGAATATCCAAATGTCGTTCTCCCTTAAATCGCCTGTCACAAAACCAATTACTCATGACATTCAGTATACCATCAAGCAACCCAATCAACGGCAGTCGACGCGGGCCCAGTAAGCGACTATTCACGGATTATGCGTTGTTGGACGTCATAATGTTGAATCTGTTTGCGGGCATATGACTTCTTGTCCACGCTTCAAATCCAACACCCCTGAGGTACGTACCGACTTCAGGAGACTGGTTGCAAAGTCTTGCAAATTCACGATTAAAGTCTTGTTTGGTGTACGCTTGATTTGCCTTTTGGTACAGAATCCACAAGTCATTTCTTTTAAACCTCGTCTTCACGTTACCCCATAGGTGAAGTGTGTAACAACCATGATTTGCGAAGATATAGCGCTCTCTTAAACCTTTGTATATACTTCCATGACGGTCAGACACAAATACGAGGTCATGATCGTCGGCAACAACAGAGCGTAGGTGTTGGAAGAAATACGACCATGAACTATCATTCTCGCTGTCAATAACAGCAAAAGCCACTGGATATATTTGTCTGTTTCCGTCTTGTGCCACTGTAACTAGAAGTATGCCTCTGTACTTTGATCCTAGATGGGTACCATCCACAATTATGACCTGTAGTAGTTTTCAATCAGCTCTACAATGTCATGTATCGATTTGACAATAGTATCACGAAACGTGACAAGATGGAAATATACATTTCTTAAAAACTTCATTCCATTGCGCCAAGCACCCAAGATGATGAAACAATACTTGAATCGACGATTAGAGTCTACTTCAACATGTGTGACTGTCCCTGTATTCATCCTTTCGAGCATGTACATGTATCCATGAATCCTATTGTAGCTTTCTTCAGCTATGCCTCTTATCCTGTCAATGGCGGTTAAACGTGCTCTATTTGCCTTGTCGTAACCAACTACCACTCCCATTTTCTTCATGCTGTCTTGAATTTCGGCAGCACGAGGTCCGGGACATGTACCGGCTGTGTTAAATCTGTAACAGGATTGTATATGTAACATGCTAAGGTTAGTTCATAGACATGCTCATATATGATCGTACTGACAGGATAGTTTACTTACATTGACATAATATGGTCAACAATTACGCTTGAACTTGTATGTCTGTGGTAATTATGCTTTAGCTTCATGCCACATGTATGCTGTCCACAATACTTCCTTACTTGAAACAATCCTGTGCTGCCAAGAGCGGTCCCACGACAAAAAAATGTGCAACTAGGATCAATGCACCTTACCACATATAACTTCTTATCAGACTTTTGGACGTGCATCTGGAAGCGCCTCTGTAATGCCATCAAGGATAAACGATCCTTAAGATCCTTCTTGCAATTGAAGTGCTCTCCAACTTTTATTTCCAAATTATTGCCGCTCACCCCATTATCCTCCATTGGCTCATCCAATTGCCTTTTACACAACCGTTTGCTATGATAGTACTCGGCTTCAATCTGTTGTAGAACTTCCTCATCAATGTCTATGAATAAGTTTTCGACTTCATTAGTGTCATCCAACAATGTCCCTTCTTCAACATCCTCCTCAAGGTCATCCCAATCAAAATCTCGCCCAACGTCTTCCCCATAATCACTCTCAATGTCAATAAAGTCCTGTATTCTTTTCGTTCCTGTGGAAGACCTTTTTTCTCTCCCATCAGTTTCCGAGTCTGCCTCAGATTGGCTCACCAAGTCAACTATTTGAACTTCCCCATTGTTTACACGCCAAATTTTTGGTTTAAGTTCATACATGTCACAATCAACGATATACCGTATTTCGTCAGTGGGATAATTATTGCTTACCTTATTGTTCTTGTCGGATTTGGGACGATCAGTGACAGGATGGCGATCTACCATAGCCTCGGGCTCTGCCTCTTGAGTTTGTGTTAACGGTGGCGGAGTCAGACACACTGTGATGTCCTCGTCATCACTTCTACTTGGATGGCAACCTACCACAACCTCTGGCTCTTTGTTTCCCTTCTTTTTCATACTCGCATATAACTCGATAGGCCAAATGTTATCGTGCGAGTGTGCGTTCAAAAACTTTAACGCACCAAGGTCCTCGTCATCTTTGACATCGATTGGTTGTGCCAGTGGTTTCCACGATGACATATATTTTATCTCCATTTCATCTATCTCGTCGATGCATTTAATCTTCTCAGCTAACTTTTTCTTGAGATTTGAGTAATTCATATCTGCATACAAAAGAAGTCCTGTTGTCGTTGTGATCTCATCAAAAACTCACTTGTTTCCCTTACATGTCCATTCACCACCTGTTTTCAGAGTCAAGTAGTATGATGTT
Source organism: Rheum nobile (assembly GCA_027886185.1). Lineage (NCBI taxonomy): Eukaryota > Viridiplantae > Streptophyta > Magnoliopsida > Caryophyllales > Polygonaceae > Rheum > Rheum nobile. The sequence goes on along the minus strand of WOAB01000248.1, from coordinate 1,971,787 downwards.
GAACCTGTTACACGAACAAAAAGCAAACACAAGTTCAATACTTTATTAGGGCCAAACGGGGACCCCCGTATGACAATGCCCTAACACCGACATGAAAGAGTAAGCAAGACCACAAAATATTTTATTGTAAAGAAGAATAGGAATAAGAACGTGAAAGTCAGAACTCACCCATTATTAAACTTCTTCTATTCCAAAGACATTGAAGACGTTGCACAATCTATTTTGAAGCTTTGTGGATTTAAGGTATTGTGGTGTTACAGAAGCTTTGTGCAGGTTTACAGGTTGGGTTATGCTTGGATAACAATCCCTAACACGTGGGTAAAAGGGGTAGAAATTGGAGGGAAATTTTAGAGGGAAAACAGAGGTTTTCCCTCTAAGTGTGTACTACATTTTCAGAAGTCATATCAGGTGAATAGTTATGAAGCAATATTTCTCCAACAAAAACAGCTAAATAAACCTCAGCGGGGACCCCCGACCATTCCTTCTCATTTTTCCTCAACAATCCCTAAACCCTCTCTGTGCCGAACTTGAAGGTAACCCTCTTTGTTTATTGTGTGGTTTTCATACTGGATCAATAAGCACGTATCACTTATTTTTTGCTGCAATTCTTTCTTTGTTTCTGCAGTACTCGAGTACAATGTCATCCAGCGACACCTCAAGTTTTCAAAGCGGGGACCCCCGCAAATATGAACATCCACCTTCATCTCCTACACCTTCTCAATTAGAGGAGAAGTTGCAAGAAGAGTTAGACATGTTGCTAACGAATAGCCCACGTTCCAACATGTTGGGTGAAATAATCACACGCCTACGTACTGAGATACATGAACTTGGACAGAGAATCATGGAACTCAATACAACTGAGATGCAATTCGATCATGCAATTTGGCGACTAAATGCAAGGGTGGTAGAACTTGAAGCTGAAAACAAGGCACTACACTCCTAGGCAAACTTCAGAAACCATGTAATATTTCCTATTTTTGCGTTTGGTGCTGGTGTGATTCTAGGGATTAGTGCTTTCAGCATTTGTAATCGAGCATGTAGGCATGGTTGAGGATGAATTGACTATGAAGTATGTACCTCATGACTTTGGTTTTTTTATGTAAGAGGCTGAATTTTATTTTCGAATAGTTTTAGAAAGCATGGTTTCAGCATTTGTAATCTACATGTCAGATTGCCAAAACATTAATGTCGACACTACACACACCGACAATTACCTTACTAGAATAGTTGTCAACTGGATACTATCATTACATTCCTACAATATTGTAGCGTGGGCTACCATTACATTTCTACAAAAAGGATAGTTGTCAACTGGATGCTATCATTACATTACTAGAATCACAACTACCTACTGTCAAACTACTCATGCACGTGGAATGCACAGCCTTCATAGGCGCTACGTAATACACAATCCTTTAGGATTTCTTGCTAGTGCCAATCCTGTCAAAGACCAAAAACACCGTAGTTAATCAACCTTGTTAATCCTGTCAATGACCAACTCTACTTTCTTTTTTATCGGGAATTACCTTTTCTAAAATATAAGGATTTCCAACTATAATAAGCACATACCAGTATATGAGAATCACGTCTAGTTGTATAGAGTTGTAGGATCACCTCCACCAGTGTTTTTGTCTTTCCTGTTCCCGGGGGTCCATAAATCACATAAGGAGCTCCTTCTCTGCAGCCTAAAATTAACCGAATAACATTTTGTTGTTCCTCATCAAGAAGAAGTGAGATAGGCACAAAATTGTTGGTTGTAATCCTCCGTTTTGACTGATACTCATGGGGAAAGAGGAAGGTTTCATGTAATGCCTCTGCAGATAGAATGGCTTCATGAAGCTTACGGAAATTTGTCCCGTTGAACACAAAACAGATTTCATACACATTGCTATCTATATGCCTTTGGTAAAATTCATCATTAAATTGCAATACTAATTCATCAGCTTCAACACAGTCGATCACGCCCTGTTCAAAGAACATTAGCAAGTTCAACATGAGAATATAGCTTTGACAACGATAATTCATGCAATTTCATAATTCATACCGACAATAGTATATAACACTTTGACAAAAAACATAAGATACCTAACATTATTGACATACCTGATGGACAAAATATTCTCCATAAACATTCACCACATCTCCACTGACAACTGAGGGCCTTCTTTCACCTAGTCCTGGCATTTTAAGTGATACAAGCCTGACATTATACCTTTGTCTCAAAGTAACAAACTTCATATTATAAGCTTTGACATACTCCTGTAAACAAATATATAAAAAAAGCCATTCAACAACTTGGTACTACGGCAGAACGATGCCATTTAGCTATCCCCTCAGTCCCCCAACCCCCATACATAGAAAACATAACACTTACCATAATCAGAAGTTCCTCCACCCCTAACAACTCAATGCAATACGACACATAATTTTCCTCTGTTAAGCCTTGTAAGACCACTTCAAGGATTTCCTCAAACTCTATCGCTTTCCTGATCTGTGTTGGTATGTTATATGGTCTCTGAGGTGCCAAAGCTTTAGATACCTCATCTTCAGCCAAGAGGAAGACAAGTCGTTCAATAATCCCCTGACCAGTTTGGATATGCAGTATAGATGTGAAAAGACCAATCTCCTTGGGCACACAATACATCCATATAGTCAGGCTACCATGTGGGTTCAAATTTCGTTCCTCCATATCAAAACAAGGGACAAAATCTTCCTCGGGTATGTCATCTGGCTGGCCAGATGGAGGTTTCATCAATGACAACACAAATGAATCTTCAGGAATTGAAGCATAAATCTTCACACCCCAAAGTAAAATATATTCATCTGTGGTGTTTTCTATGGTGAATGACGCCACGGCAACCTCGTTCACAGGAACCGATTGAGGCTTTCCTCCAGCAAATGGAAACGGCACAGACACCATGACAGGACCCTCCTCAGTTGGCGATGATGTTGTGACTGAAGGAACATCGATGAAGCCAACCTCTCCCTTGTCTTCAATGGTGGAGTATTCATCGTCCATACCTATTTGCCACTCAATTAAAATCCAACTGAAGTTTGTGACTCCCCAGGAAAAAACACCAACAACCACACGAGCTGCTCTAAGGAGAGGAAAGAGATGGGTAAGATGAAGTGAAACAAAGAGAGAGTAGAACTGGAAGTATGTATAGTTAGGATAGTCAAACAATACACACTCCAATGAGATGGGGTAGATGAAGTGCCATTACTATCTCCATAAAGTAAGACTTCTGCGAAGTAAATCAGTCTGAATACGGTCACATTTGTCAATCATACATTATTACACTGTGAAAATAATATAAATAGTATGTCACAAATAACAATTTAAAATGTCACGCTTTGGAAATCACCAGCACTACAAGTGCCTCCTCTGTACCTAAAAATACTCAAACATGGAGCATTTTCTAATTAATATATCTTTAAAGTAGATTGGTGAGATGAAGTGCAATTAATATCTATGTAAAGTAAAATTGCCAAAGAAGTATAGCATCAGGAACGGGAGATCTAATTAAGACATCTTGTATTTAGATTAGTGAGATGAATTATCCACCTTCTTAGTAGACATATATCCAATTTCAACGCTGTAGTTATGACATTTTTATTTCTAAGTATGACAATTGTTTTCCTAAGTCCGACAAGAACTTTCTATTATAGCAGAAAAAAAACATTTTCAATATAACTACCAGTTCATCCAGACTAGAATCATTTCTTTACTTCAGAAAATTTCCACTTCATCTCTTCACTTGGGTTTTACATTTGCTCCCTTCTGAATATTTGTTTTTACATACTTTAGCCCTAGAATCATTTCTTTAACTACCAGTTCATCCAGACTAGAATCATTTCTTTACTTCAGAAAAAAACCTTGTCAATATAACTACCAGTTCACCTTGAAAACTGCTTCTTAATCAATCTGTTGAGTTCAACAGTTCTTCGGGTTCATATGCTGAGGTTCAACCCTTCTCTCGCCCATCGCCATTCCTTTTTAACAGTTGCACAGTTCGCCATGGAGATACATCGTCATTCCTGTTTACATCTCCATGGAGATACATCGCCATTCCTTTTTTACAGTTGCACAGTTCGCCCTGAAAAAAAACCTCTGAATATAACTACCTACCAGTTCAAATCTTTCACTTTAACAGTTACAAGGACGTCTGCAGAATGGAAGGGAGAGGGAGGGGAGGGGAGGGGAGGGAGGATGGGTTTAAATCTTTCACTTTCAACTGTTGATGCACCGGCCGACGGGATGGAGGAAGCTGGGAAGTGGGCGGGAAGTGGGAGGGAAGTGGGCGGGAAGTGGGAGGGAAGGGGGCGGGAAATATTTTGGGGTTTTAGAGGGAAATCCTAAAAATTATTATTTTACTATTTTGGGCTTTTTGTTTCCTTTTTCTTTTCATGCTTTTTTTTAATTTTATTTCATTTCTGAATTAAAAGAAAAAATTAAATATTTTGCAAAAATACCCAATTTGGTGTATATATGCAAAAAAAAGAGTCAAAGTGATATATATGCAACTCACTAATGCATTTGGAGTATTTTTGCAATTCGGTGAAAAAAATAAGATTTTTTTTATGACAAATTAAAAGACTAATAAAAAAAAGATTTAGTGAGATTCAGACAAAAAAACAAACAAAAGAAAGTAAGAGATGGAGTAAAAAGTGGGAAAAAGTACGAGACTACTCTATCTACAAAAGAGGAGAGATGAGATGGAACTTTGGATATTGTTTATTAATTAAAAATGAGAGAAAAAGTTGAGAGTAAAAAAGAAAAGCGGGGATAATTTTGACAATGTACAAGCGTATGAATTTAATTACAGAAATTCCATTATTGAGTGGGCATGAGACGCACGTGCTTGTTTTGTTCATTTCTCCCGCTTTAATTTAATCTGTCCATCTCAGCCATCTTATGGTTATGGTAACTTCGTACTTCTTATTATAAGGACAAGATGTACCCGAGCCCGCCTCCATAAGTATATGGATAAACAAGGCCTAAGGTGATTTTCTTACTAAAATATTGGATATATCTGATAAAATTTAAATGTCGACGGAATTGACAGGTTGTTAATAAGCTAACATGAAAAAATAAGAAAAAAACAAAATCCAATGTGTTAGGGCAAGGCATCAATGCGTTCACACGAAAAAGAGAATGTTCTATTTAGCAAGAGCTCATTTATCGATTCCCCGTGTGTGTAAAATTCTCTTTGGCCAGCGGAAGTCACGCACCGCGAGCATGGTTACTCATACTTGAACAAAAAAACAACTCAATGAGAATATGTAAGACCTGAAGCCTTAGATAGAACAAGACATTTGAAAATTTGTAGAATAGACCACCTCAATATTACTTTCACTTAAAAAGATAATTTTTATAGAGTCTCAAACACAAACACAAATCCAACAAAAATAGGTTAGTCTATACCAAAATCAGATCCACAATCACATAATAATATTAGTATCTCGATTTTTTTTGAAAACCAACTAGCGAATATATTATCAGGAAGAAGAGTACAGATTATAAGCCAAAGCGCATGCATTTGAGAGATGTGAGAAAAGTACACCTTAGCCTCACAGGGCAAGGATAAACCATGTCGTGCAGCTAAATGAGCAAAATAGTTAAGAGATCTAGGAATATACACAAAATTCACATGCTGAAATAGAGAGACATCCTTACGACTAAGAGTAATAACCATTCCAGTTGTTGTGTGGGAGGACTTAGACGATAGACAAGAAACAACAACAACTTTACAATCTGACCTCACATGTAAGACAAAAAACCCATAATTTCTTGTTGACTGAAGACCCCAAAGGATTGACTTTGCCTCCAATAGATCCACAGTTGTACTAGGTTTTAAACCTTTACTCCCTAGTACAACAAGAGATCCATTGGAAATATATAAAACAAAACCAATGCCAGCTCTCTGTGAACGAACAAGACTAGCATCACAAAAGAGTTGGCAAGCCTAAGGTAGAGATGGATAAGAAAAATTCGAGTTGGGACGCAAACTATGGCACAAGACCGTAGGGCCGAGAGAAGCAACAAGGGATAGGAGTTTACAAAAGCAAATGATATGGAGATAAGACTCTACCATCAAAAACTTGTGCATTTTTATTCATCCAAATGGCCCAAACTGCAATTGCCTATAATTCCAAATCCTTAGTATCCAACACATCAAGACAGAAACACCGGCACTCCCAAAAAGAAGAAAATTTATGCACAGAAACAAACAACAACTGAGGGAAAAGAGCGCATTAAAATTTAGCTGAAATGCAGTAAAGAAGAGCATGAAGACTAGGCTTATGCTTACCCGGGCAAAGATTGCAAACATATAAAATCAGAATTTTCTTGTGTTTAAGAATTTGCAAGCAAGGCGGAAACTGATTTAAGCATCTCCAGATGAAGTTCTTGACCTTAGGGATAACCTTCAACTTCCAAACTGTTTCCAAGGATAACTAAAAGTAGAAGGATTGTGTACATAAGAAGATGAAGAAGCTAGATAAAGGTCATTAAAAACCAATATATACACAGATTTCACAGAGAACTCTCCATCCTTGGAAAAGAACCATCTCATAACATCCTCGGAGTCCGGGGAAACAGGATGGATATGTTGCAACAATTGAATATCCATATCCAGAAGCTTCGGAGACATCCAGTCCCAATTCCAGTCATTAGATTCCTAGTTAAAAACATCAACAACAAGCAACTGATCTTCACCCACAAAATGAGGAGAAATAAGAGCAAAAGAGTGAGGTGTAGGTAACCATTTCCTCCTCCAGAAGTATACATATTTTCCATTACCAATCTCCCAATACAACCCTTTTCTGAATAGTCCCAATTGCTTGCTGAAGACTCCTCCACACAAAGCTAGGACGGGATCCTAAAGAGGCAAACAAAATATCTAAATGAGGAAAATACATGGCCTTGGGAATGAGCCTAGCTAAATAATTCGTTTCCATTAACAATATCGAAACCTGCTTGGCCAACAGAGCTTGATTGAAAGCTTCAAAGTTTCTGAAACCCATGCCTCCAAAGTTCTTGGAAAAACAAAGCTGGTCCCATTTGCACCAATGCATTTTACGCTGATCCTTAGAACCCCCAAAGATCATGGCAAACAGAAAGGGGAAGCTTGAAACAACACATAATATATGAAAGAATAGCCTATAAGACAAATTTAATAAAAACCTCCTTAGCAACCAGAGACGGTGAAGAACACTTCCAACTATTTGCCTTCCTTCTAACTTTATCAACTAGATGTTGAAATACAACCTTTTTTGAACGACTAATAATAGTAGGCAGCCCAAGATACTTCTCATGACTAATAACTTCACAAAAGCCAAACAGCTACAACAAGGAGCTTCTCTACAGAGAACTAACATTTGGACTGAAAGAAATTTCAGATTTTTGGGCATTAACCATCTGGCCAGAATTGTTCTAAAAAATACTAAGCAAAGACTTAATATATTGTCCCTCAACAAGGGTTGCTCTAGCAAAGATCAGACAATCAACTCAAATCCTCTTCTGCCAGTAGTCTTCTTTTTAAGATAATAAAAACACTCGGCTGCAGCAATTGCATTATCCATAATTAACTTGCCAACAATGAAAGCACTCTGATTCGGGCTAATGATACCACCCATCAACTTCTTCATAATGTTTGCATTACATTTTGAAATCAACTTATACACAACATTGCATAGACTAATAGGTCTCAGTTCGTCATTGAAACAGGGTTCAGAACCTTAGGAATGGTTTTTGAAAATATCCAGCACTGCACCGGTAACAGTTTTACCAACCAAGCCCGAATGGTTTTTGAAGAAAATAGCAGAGAAACCATCAGGACCCGATGACTTAGTAGGATGAATATGGTTCAGAGCATTCACAAAATCTTTTTCAGTGAAGGGGGGGGGGAAGCAAAAACTCGTTATTTGCATCAGTAATTCTCCTTGGAATCCCTTCCAATAAATTCAGAGGAACATGCAGATCATTGGAAGAAAATAAAATAGGAGGTTGCCACTTGCTCTAATTCAACAAAGGATCTTGTCAAAGAGCCATCATTCTTCTTCAACTGTTGGATACGATTCCTCCTCTGCCTATTGTTAGCCTTTGAATGAAAGAATTTTGTATTCCTATCCCCACAAAAAAGCTCATTAACATAAGCTCTTTGATGCTAGAAAGCTTCTTGCCTTGATAGTAAATCATCCTCTTGTTCTCTTAACAAACACAAAAGATTACAATCACTATCAGACATAGGATGAGAAAGGTAATCAAATATTTTGTGTTGCACTGATCTAAGCTTAGTCTCCACATTACCAAAAACAAATTTACTCCAATTCTGCAGAGCTCCACGGGTGCAGAATAATCTACCAAAGAGACTTGGAGATTCTTGAGAGTGCCAGGCCTCCTGAACTACCTCATTATACTTGTGAGACCCAATCCACATTGATTCAAATCTGAACGGTTTACAATGTCGCAAGTTGGAAGCAAGAGGAGAATCCATGTCTAAAGAGACAATAATAGGACAATGATCAGAACCCTATAAACCCAAGTTAGAAACCACAACATTTGGGAAAACATTGAACAACTCTTGAGAGGCAACAACTCTATCAAGTTTTTCTTGGACAAGATCAGGAGGCCTCCTACCATTATTCCACGTAAATGGACCCCCAACCCACCTTAGAGGATTGAGACCACATGAATCCAAAGTAGATTGAAAAGCAAACATTGCAAGCAGATTAGCAGGAACACCACCATGTTTATTACAAGAATAAAGAACTTGATTAAAGTCCCTCAAACACAACCAAGCAGAGCCATATTCAAGAGATAAAGCATGTAATAACTCCCATGACAAGTATTTCTTAGAAGCCTCTAGCCAGACATAAAAGAATGTTGCCCTCCACATAGGGAGAGCATTTTTATTAAAAAAATTGTACATCAAAATGATGATTAGTAGACGTAATTACAGATAATTGAACAGAAGTGTCCCAAAATAACGCAAGACCCCCACCACGCCCATGACTATTAGTACAAAAAACCATTATATCCTAGCCGCTGAGAGATATTATACATATAAGAGCGGCTACTTCTAGTTTCCATAAGGAAAATGACATGAGGAGAAACTCTTCTAGTCAAAATAGAGAGTCGAGAAACTGCACGAGGATTCCCCAAACCTCTGCAATTGAAGCTTAAGATTTTCATTGCGTCCGGCGGGAAGAGAATTCCTTCTCTTCCGCCAATATCTGATTAGAAGACCAAGTACTGTTCTCAGTAACCGGGACATCATACAAGTAGATTTTCTTCTGAGAAGAAGGAGGATCCGCAGTAAAAGGGAAAGCTCTCTTGCTTTTCTGTACTTCAATATTTTGTAGTAGACCCACTGATTCTCTATCTTTCCTATTTCAAGATATATTTTGAATATTGATATTTATATTAGAAGAAAAGGTAGGTCCCATAACATCTTTATCTTTACTAGGAACTTGCTCCCTTCTGTTAGTTGGAGAAGCATCAATGTTAAGTTGTTGTTTGTCAACTGGAGCCTGATTTTGAATTGAAGTCACACCTTCCTTCCCCATAGTAGTTGTACTAGTAATCAATGCATGAAATCCATTGCCCTGGATTTTAGTTAAGTCAATCTGCACTCCCAACTGATCAACCTACTCAGTAACATTATCAGCCTCAGTATTAATAGGATTAGGTGGCCGAGGGGAATCTTCGTTGTTTTCTTCGGCATCGGTACCTTGCAAAATAGCCTCTAGAAATCTTCTCCCACCTTTTTTCGCTTTCTTGAGGGAACTGTCAAAATCTTGATTTGTTTGAGATAGAATGGTTGACAGAGGAGGAGCTCTGAGCCACGCACCATACTGGATGTTAAACTGTCGAGCCTCTTCATCATCACATTCAGATTGGACATGACCGATCTTACCACAACAATAGCAACAATTAAGGAGTTTTTCATATTGTACAGGAGTCCATATTTTACCTATATCAAGCAGATCCAACAAAGCTCCTCTGCGAAAAGGCTGCAAGAGGTCAACTTCCACCCTTATGCGCATAATCCCAGATAAAAATAGAGCTTTATCTACCTCAATAATAGAATAGTTCCTGAATAATCCTCTAACAGCTTGAGCGGTTTCTTCAGTAATAGTAGCAAAACGAAGATCTTGAACGCGAATCCAAAACCATGCTGAATCAAGATGAATTTTTATGGTGGTTGCGTTCCAGATTCAGTAAGAACAAGTAGGGAGCAATCGAAAGACCATGGCCCTTCGTTTTGAACCTTCAATTTGTCCTCCAAGTAGCTGAATTGGAAAGCAAACAAATTTGTGTAAATCTCCCTGAGAACAAAGCCTTTCCGGAGTTTCCAGGCCATCTTGAGTGTATTCATCATTGCATGTAGGTTAAAGGCCTTATTTGTGAAGGGTTTGCCAATAAGATTAAGTGAGACATGATTTCGAGCAAAATTAATATCTTGCATGAACTTGAACTTAATTCTGGTCTTCCAAAGTTAGGTAAAACTCTTTATTCCTTAGAGAAGTCATCATGCAGAACAAAAAGGAAAGAATAGAAGAGGTAGCACAAAAGGAAAGAGAGGTTTCCTCAACGAGAAGGTTACCTCGTCAACATGTTAATAGCAAAACTGGGTTAGTATCTCACTTGAACCAATGAATTGGGACCAAATATCTGCCATTACACCATATTTTATTTTCCTTAAGCTTTTCTTTCTTTTTCGTTCTTATTTGGGCTTGCATAACAAGAGAGAGTTACAAATCATTATAATATAGATTTTTTCTTTTTGTCTAAAATAAAAGATATTTTATTGTTGATAATTGTTTAAAAGAATAACTATGCAATACATATTTGGTGAGATATAATAAATTTTGTTATAATGTATAGTGAAAAATAAGTAAAATAATGGAAAGTTTCAGTTCATGTCTCTGCGTTTAAGAGTATTCCAATCGATAGCCCAAGATTTTTTTTTCTTCTGATTGGAGCCCTAAGGTTTTCGATTTGTTTATTTATAACCAAACTTTTTGCATATTCGTATATTTTTTGTTCGAATTGATCAAATCATAACCCACCAATGTGTTTCTCATCCTTAAAATAGTAGGATTCAAATATTAAAATACTCAAATTCATATCCGAACTATCCAAATTTGAATTCCAAACTTGAAATCTGAAACTCTTTCTTCTTGTACACTACATAATAAAATCCTCTATGACATCCTTTCGTATCTCCGCAAAAGCTGAAAGTATATTCACATCTGGAAGCTACGACTTTGTTGCTCTGCGAAGTCTTTCCTATAATAGGCAATGTAAGTACAAAGAGGTATGAGTGCTAAAGCTTGTGACTTGTGAGTTTTCCATTGAGAATTTGCTAATCTCTCTTAACTTGATGTGGCTTAGTTGGATTCATTATTTTGTTCTGGAAAACTAAAATGGTGGGTCTATTGATGGCTTGATTTGAAATCATTCTTTAAAAGTGAATGATGAAAACCTTTTAAAGCAATTGAAGTCTCAAAACTAATAAAATCTAACAAGTATTTCCATAATAAGATTCTTAGGTTAGAGAGACCGATATATACATACTAATAATTATTTAAAATAAATTTATATATTTAAAATAAATCGGATTTAGATAACGTTGATGTCCAAATCATATTGAAATCATAATTTGATATCTTAGATAAATCGATATACCAAATTTTTCTTTTCTTTTTTTGCCGGAGCCGGGTGTCGGGCCACCGAAGTGAACCCACTAATCCCGGGTCATAGCCGCTACTCCTTCACGCCATGATCCTTGGTTAAATCGCGAGAGTTTTATCCTCAAAGTGATGCTGGTCCGTTTCGAACCCGGGGGGATTTGCACCCCAGGATCTACTCCCCCCAACATCACCGCTGGACTACGCTCCCGGGGACAATTTTTTCTTATTTATTATATCACTATCTCTATCAAAATAAACAAATATGATATTCATAGGTATAAGAAAATATATAGATGTGAATCAAATTGAAAAGCTTAGAGAATATTGACTTTATTCTTTGAAAGAATTAAGGTGGAAATTTACTGTGAAGACATATTCATATATAACATGGCTAATCAAATTGAAAAGCTTAGAGAATATTGACTTTATTCTTTGAAAGAATTAAGGTGGAAATTTACTGTGAAGACATATTCATATATAACATGGCTTATTGTGGGATAACATTTGGCCTTATATGAGTTATGTTTTTTAATTATATAATACATTTGACAACGTAAGCTTTTTACATACAAAATTGACATAAAGAACATCAATTAATATATATATGTAGATTTGGGTTCCCGTGCAAAATAGGCTTCCCGTGCGAAATGTGAAGCAATCTCGGCCGTACGTTTTTTTTTTTTTTTTTTGGTCAACTTTTTTTTTTTCATTTTCGTCCCGTGATCATTCTGGAAAAGCCTATATAGAAGGTTCACGAATAAGCACTAGATGTTCATTTATTTGTACATTCACGTTCACAAATAAGCACTGAATGTTCAAAGACATGTGTTGGAACATGATCATGTTATATGTGAACTTATACGGCACATACAATGAACATATAGTACTTATATGTGAACGTTAATAATTGTCTATTCCAGAACGATCAGAGACAATAAATAAATAAAAAAATAAAAAATTGTTGACCGAAAAAAAAAATCGCCATATTTACGGTTATGCCACCGCATCACTATTCACTATCCCCTTCTTTTTTTAACAGTACAGTGCCATTGAATATTACTCCCTAGATAATGAACATTACCGCTCAGAAAATGAACATATGGTGTCTATTTATGAACTCGAATGAACGCGACCGCTTCGCATTTCGCACGATAAGCATATTTCACACGTGAAACGGACTCTATATATGTATAGGGGTTCGAATGAGAACGTTCCCCGCGCGAAAACAGTAAGAGACATAAAGATCATCAAAAATAAAAATAAAATGTTCAAAAAAATAAAATAAAAAGTATTGATATGATGAAGTCATCAGTGACACATGGCATTTTTTTTTTAGAACAATTTTTTATTGATAAAAATATGATATTTTTATTTTCTATTAATTTGTTGGCTTTTTTGCAAAAATACCCAATTGGAAGGTGGATTTAACAAAAATAGGCTAGTTGCTTTTGGTTTTACAATTATGCCCAAAAAGGTACCCATGTAATTTGTATTTACCTTTTCTTTTAAATACAAAAAGCCTGAAAACCTTTTCATTTTCATAAAAATAAAGGTAAAAGAAATGAAAAACATATAAAATCGGGATTGTTTAATAAACAAGTACAACGGGTAAAAGTAAAAAAATCGGAAATTTTCAATAAACAAGTACATTTGGAAAGTAACATGAAAGAAATAAAATATGACAGGATAAAGAAAGTAATCGGGAAACAAAGAAGAAAGAAAGAAACAAGTACAATCTTATTAAAGCACATGTAACATCAATCACTCCAGTTTTCCCTCCAAAAAAAAATTCCCCCCAAAACTGTGATCTCTCTTTTTCCTCTGTTACATGCGACTTTTATCTCAATCTTTAAAATTCCTGCCAGACTACATTAATCTTCATTCCTCTTGTTTCTTCTTCTTCTTTAATCCTGCCACAGTTCATTAAAAGCTATTCCCCTTTCTTTGAGCGAGAAAGAATCCTGCCATGCTTCATTAAAGCTATTCCCCTTTCTTTAGCGAGAAAGAATCCTGTCATTAACTCCATGGGTAAGTTGTTATTGTTTTCAGAGTTGAAAATGCCTATTAACTGTCACTTGTATTCTTACGGTAACTTTTTGTTGTAGGTCGAGCAAAGTTCATGATGTCTTTGATTAGTGGTGGGGAGTGGAAGTTGCGTTGTGAAACTTGGACCTATGAAGGCATGCGAAGGCAAACGGAATTATGGTCTCAGATACCTCAACATTTGAAGAGTTATGGAGAAAATTTTCCGAAAAGCTATCTGTTGATCATGATATGTTTTGTTTGAAGTTGAGTTACACTTCAACTTTCAAAACAAATATACCACCTTTTGATCTTACTAACGACGATGATCTTAAAGCATTCAGATTTCTTAATATGAAATCTTGTAAAGAGGGGGTCTGGCCGATATCCCTCTATGCAAGCTTGACAGTGAAGGGCTCAACCAACTTGTTTGAGGAGTTTGTTGAGGAGAAACCTTGTATCGATGTAGAGTTAAGTGCACCCCTACTGATACAAGCAAGCCCAAGAAGGACCCCAAGATGGCTCGACGCCGGCTCGGTGAGGACGAAGCTTTACATGGAGGCACGACCAAGGTGGCAAGGCAGGAGGCGTGGGCCGTGAGCAATGAAGGAGGCGTGGGCCGTGGCATGGACATGGGAGGGCTCGTGGGAAGAAGCTTGATGGACTTGGCAAGGAAGAAGCTGGATGGGCCGGCCCATTAGAGGAGTTGAAGACATTTTAGTTGCTTTCCATTTTTGGAACATTTTGAGACTATTTATATGTGGTTTTGGTCTTTCATTTGTTTAGCTTTTGATTAATTTGAGAGAAAACACATTGTGTTCTTAATTCCTGGACTGGAATTGGATTGATTCAAGTTTGAGGATTCGACTTTGTTTCAATCGTGAGCGTGAGTGTTTAGGTGGATTCCGACGCATTCATTCTCAACCCGATAGTTCTTTCACGAGTGGACTCTTGTGAGGGAATTATCAAACCTTGTTGAACTCTAGGTGGACTCCTTGAGTTCTACAAGTCGGTCAGGTCGTCTAGGTGGATTCCGAAGCGACGCTGATTGCTTATCCCGATTACTTTATCATCACCATTGGCGTGCTCATCAATCATCAACCATCATCCGAATCATCTTGGAGACCTTACCTTGCACCAACCGAAGATCCACGGGGCCGAAAGCTATCACCTACCATTGGTAACACAGACACAACCTCTTGTACAAACAGAGGAAGGTGCAAATAGAATGGGTGATAGGAGACTAGATGATATACTGCATCATGATATTCTTCAGGATGCAAGGGGAACGTCCTGGATGGATGACAGGACATATGTGGATGATGACCGGAAAAGAAAGAGGGATGATGTAAGAAAATGGTTTTGCCAGGAATTAACACCAGCAAAAGTTGTCTCACTAAGCAGCGACGATGAAGAAGTTGCAACAAAGAGAAGGGGGTCAATAAGCAGCGACGACGAAGAAGTTCTTGTTTTTGCAACAAAGCACAGGGGGTGTGACCTGGTCGTAATTCCTAACGATGATCAAACTAATGAAGCGAAGGCCACATTGATTTTATGAATGATAACCTTGGCGAGGAGGAAATGGACTCTGCTTTTATGAATGATGTAGCAGAAGCTGAAGAGAGATATTACCGAGCAATGGATGAGGATGGTGAATTGGCCAAATTCCAAGATGATGAAGTAAAGCACGGGGCTGATAATATGATAAAGATGGGAGATATATTTTATACCAAGAAAGAGTTGAAAGATGTGTTAACTGCAATTGCTTTGAGGGATTATTTCCAACTAAGGGTGAAGAAATCCAACAAAAAAAACATATGCAGTAGGGTGTGTCAACAAAGCATGTACATTTGGATGTCGTGGCTCAGTAAGGAAAGAAAGTGGTTTGTTCGTGGTTCAAAAGTTTGATGGAACCCATAGTTGTGGATTGCGTTATCGACATAACCACAACAAACATGCAACTGCATCCATAATAGTTGAAAAGATACTTCCAAGGTAAAACTAAGTTGTTTCAGTGCCTTATTGCCATGTATGACAGGATGTGATTGACGATTCTATTTTATTGTTTGACGGGTTCGGAGGTCGAAAGGAAGCCCCAAGAGCAAGAGAAATACATAGTACCATGAAGGACATGGGAATTGATGTCAATTATTCTAAGGCCAATCGAGCACGCTTGTTAGCCGAGGACATGATACGAGGTACTGCGGAGGGGAGTTATAGAGAGCTGAACTCGTGGCTTTACATGCTAGAAAAAATGAATCCTGGCTCCCACACGGCTATTACCATAGATTCTAACAATTGTTTCAAGTATTGCTTCTGGTCCTTGGGTGCTTGGATAAGGGGACTGTCCCAATTGAGGAAGGTATGCATGCTTGTTAAGTATTTTTTATATAATCAAGGATTAGTAGAGTTGTATGATAGGATATATTGGCATGACAGGATAGGGGTGAGCACGGGCCAGAACCCGACCTGAACCCGAAAAGCCCAAAACCCGAAACCCCAAAAACACGGGACCGAAGACCGAACCGAAGTCTTCGGGTTCGGTTCGGGTTCGGGCTAAACAACCCTCGAAGAAGAAAAGAAGGCAAAACTAGGCTAAAACCCGAAACCCGAACCAAACCCGAACCGACCCGAAACCCGAAACACTAAAAAGGTCAGACCGAAACCGAAGTAATGTGGGTTTGGGTTCGGTTCGGTCGGCCCGTGCTCAGCCCTATGACAGGATGAACCTAGGATTTATGACAGGATGATAAGTTGTTATAAGGATTGTTTTCTGGTCACATGTAATTTCAGTGGATGGAGCTTTTTTAAGTGGGAAATACTTTGGCCATATGTAACACCCCCAAATATATAACCTTGAAGGTATTATCGCCAGTGACCTCAGACGTTCTGTCTGATGTCACCCAAGGCTTTACCAGTTGATATAAATCATCAAACAACAACTATGATACAAAATATCATAACTTTCATTTAAACCAAAGTCTCGGAATTACAACCTAATTCCAAATACATTAAAAATACAGCGGAAGTCTTAATACAAGATATATTTAACACAACGGAAGACTTTTAAATAATTAACAAAGGGGTCTTGATCGCAATGATCACCTGTCAAGGATCTCAACCGGAATAAACTTATCAAAAACATCGTTTGCGTCCATAGTCGCTCTAGCCTTCACAGGATGACAACTTATCTAATGTGCCGAATCGAACGGATGACACCAGCCAACCATACAGAGAACAATTACGGTTGGTTAGTCTAATGAAAGACTATATAAGGGTACAAAGTAGAGTGGTTCGAAGTAGTCGTATTAAGTTAGACTCATCGTTTCTCGAATCAAAATCGATAACGATAGTCAACCACCATACTTCTACTAGAATACATAAAGAGACATGATCAAGAGAAGATTCTGGAGACCGAGTCTCACAGCAATCAATCCCAAAAGAAGACTCCAACGAAATGAGCATTATCGGAAACATGAAAAATGTTGGGGAACACAAATAAATCACACAAGCGTTCAAAACAACTCGGTTCACGACCAACCTCACCGCCCAAGGCGAATCCAGATTGGAAAGAGAACGTTACTCTGATCGAAGTCAAGACGAGATTTCCTAGTTGTACTATTGCCTAGCTGCACTACTCGCCCAAGGGTATATTAATTATGTGCGACAACGGCACTTATCTCATTGAATTCCAAAACACACATCACGTTATAAGCTTTTAGATATATGTTTCGTCATGAGGGACATATATCGAAGGGAATCCTTCCCAAGGTTTGTGACACTAGCTAAGTGCACCACCTCTATACTCGGATAGAGGACGATCATGATCCACAGTTGGCTTGAGGGTTTCCTCTACCCTCTCCACCATAATTATCAAGAAACGACTGGACCTCAACGAGTCCAACGTTCCTAACTACTAGTGCTAACTAAACAGTTCAACACAGTAATAATCCACATCAAAGCCATCATGGCCAACATTAAAAACATATATCTATACTAGCGTTGTTCTAGCAGATATATAACCTAGTATAATATCATGTTTTAATCATTTATATCTATAATAGCGTTGTTCTAGCAGATATGCAACCTATTATAATATCTTTTAAAATCACAAACAGTTATCAAAATTGTTCCCAACGAAAACAGTAAATCATCCCAAATTAATTAACAACTAAACAATTGATAATTAATTGAAATATGGAATGATGAGCAAGAGTGCTTGGAATAGATTCGGCGATGAATCTAGACGAGACGACTACTGATGATATCCCTTTCGAGGATATGGCCTATGCTTCAGATAGCTCGCTCGATCGATTTCGGGTTAAATCTGGACTGAAAGGGTTTTGGGCCTCTCGGCCTAACAACAATTAAACAAGGGGGGGGGCACCTTGCTTCTTCTTCCACAAATAACAACAACAGCACAACGGGGCAACGCAACAGCATAACAATAACGACGCAGCTCCAACACAGCGGCGGCAACACCAGCACGACACCGGCGGCGACCAGGCTCCAACGGCGAGGCTTTGACTCCCTTCCCCACGGCGCTTCGGAGGCACCTTCACCACCTGGGCACACCGGCGAACTCGAGCAGCAGCTCCCGACGAACCGCAGTAGCTCCGGCGAACTTGAGCAAGACCGGCGACGACGGGGATGGCTCGGACCAGGGCTGCCTTCAACCACCGCAGCAAGCACACCTCCAGGGCTCCTCTGGCAACACTCCAACGAACCTAGGAACGCCGGCGAACTCCATGGATTCCGGCGAGAAGAAAACCGAGAGGGAGAGAGAGAAAGACAAGAGGGAAGCTCGGGGGAGAGAGAGAGAGATGCCTTATATAGGCCACAAGAAGAGATATTTCTCGTACAAATATCTCGTACAAATATCTCGTACAAATATCTCGTACAAATATCTTATACAAATATCTTATACAAATATCTTGCACAAATATCTTGTGCAAAGTTGTACAAGGAAAGTTTGGTATGGGTTTTAAACCCCGAAAATTGTATATTTGTATCCAAACAAATATTCTAAGTCTCGAAAATACATCGAATGTATTTTATATCACTCAGGGAATTATTTCGGAGATCATGGATATTACGGAAAATCCGAACTCCACTGAAAGCGAAATAATTATTGAACGAAAGTTGGGAAAAATTACCCAAATACCCTTACTAAAAATTAAGGGGTATTACATTACCAACCCCTTAAGAAAGTTTCGACCCCGAAACTTACATTAAACCAATGAGGAACCTGCCTCACCACCAATCTTACTATCTGAACTTAATAACCTTAATCACTTTATCACCGAAATTACTCCTAGAGAGATCAATCGGTTCCTTAATCACAACATCAACTTACAACTTTATCTCCATACAACATACCATGTAATAATTCTGATTAACTCCATATGATCAGGTCTACCTTAGCATAATGGTCTCCCAAAATCATCATAACGACATTAATGTACCTTTAAATAGGAGAACACACATTTCCATTTCCTTATATGAGCAATCCCGAGCTCACACATTAACTTATTATAACCAAACGTTAAACCTTAATAACCTCAAATCTTACGACCTCAATTTCCTTAAAGATACCTTACACAATCCCATCATTTATCATCATCGAATTTGGCCCTTATGCCATATTCTAACTTGGGATCCTTTCGGTAATGACTTAACTTATTCCTTTAATCACTTTATAACTTAAACCTTCAAGATTCCTTAATTTTCTCCAACATAATCACCACACTTTATATTCCTCGAAACGGATCACATGAGACATTACTCTTAATTCCTTAAGATATCATTCTGAAAATGATTCATCCACATTAATCCTTATAACACGAATTCACATACGATACTACTCATATTTCCTTAAAGATAGTTGTACCATAAGCCTTATAGATGACATACTCACAAGATGTCAATCCTTGACAATTCCCAAGAGTCCTAACTCTTCATCCTCTGGAAATTCCAATTATCGAGTCCAACGACTCGTACTGTCTTAAATGACTTGTTTCTAACTTAAAATCCTTATATTCCTCACACAATCTTCTACTATCCATCCAGGACTTAATTGCATCATTTCCTTATATTACATCAAACGAATCTCAAATAGATCTCCCCAAAGGACACCTATGATTTCGTACACTTGACTTTTCCAAAAGCTTTAACCATTGGTCCTACATGGGTCATACTTACTTATGAACCCGACCATCATAACTCCGGATTTTACAGTCTTACTCAAGATCGCCATAGGGAAAACGAGTTCTTGTTGAACTATTCCCTTAATCAATTTATTCTCTTCACAACACTCTATCCTTATTAGTGCTTACAGCATGATTCCACAACTAGGCATTCCGGACTTGCACTAGTCCACCTCTATATATTTCTAATGGAACAAAAATTCCAAGAACGCAAGTGAGATATAACTCTTAATCTCTTAGAACATTAACTCCACATATTTATTCCTACACCTTAAGAAATCCCAGCAGGACTCAGCTTACGAGACAACGCTCTCGCAACAATTAATGTCACCACTGTGACGTTACTCCTGAAATGGAGAAGGATCTTAGGGATGGATTTAGAATTTAAGCAATAAAGTCGACCCTGGGGTTAACCATGTAGGGAACGAACATCTATGCTACAAACGATACTCCTCCCCTATGAGTCCGACAACCTTTATCCACACATGATATATACTGTTTCCGGCACTCACGGGGTTTCGTATGAACGATTAATTTGCAACAACAGCGAATTCAGAAATCTTCCAACACAAGGAAACATTTATATCATTCGAACGTTACATTACCGACTCAGGGAGTACGGTCTTCACCTCCTCGGGTGGACTACTAGGTTCACCGACCTCAAAACACAACGAGGGAACCGGGAACTCAAGCCTATCTAGAGATGGCGGAGCCATCTCGGCTTCTTCCGAGTCCCTCTGAAGAAAAAGGAATGCACCCATATCCTCCGGGTGACGAGAAGAGAGTTAGTCTTTCTAAATATGGAAGTTCGCTTCCCATATCAGACTAAAGAAGAAGGCACGACTATGAACGATGTCATTTCAAATTCTTTTTATTTTTGAAAATCAGAGCCTTCGAAAACATTTCTCAATTTAAAATGAGTAAATGATTTATAAAATCCCAACCCGTTTAAAAAATTTTGGCTCTGATACCAAATCTGTAACACCCCTAAATATATAACCTTGAAGGCATTACCGCCAGTGACCTCAGACGTTCTGTCCGATGTCACCCAAGGCTTTACCAGTTGATATAAATCATCAAACAACAACTATGATACAAAATATCATAACTTTCATTTAAACCAAACTCTCGGAATTACAACCTAATTCCAAATACATTAAAAATACAGCGGAAGTCTTAATACAAGATATATTTAACACAGCGGAAGACTTTTAAATAATTAACAAAGGGGTCTTGATCGCAATGATCACCCGTCAAGGATCTCAACCTGAATAAACTTATCAAAAATATCGTTTGCGTCCATAGTCGCTCTAGCCTTCACAGGATGGCAACTTATCTAATGTGCCGAATCGAACGGATGACACCAGCCAACCATGCAGAGAACAATTACGGTTGGTTAGTCTAATGAAAGACTATGCAAGGGTATAAAGCAGAGTGGTTCGAAGTAGTCGTATTAGGTTAGACTCATCGTTTCTCGAATCAAAACCGATAATGATAGTCAACCACCATACTTCTACTAGAATACATAAAGAGACATGATCAAGAGAAGATTCTGGAGACCGAGTCTCACAACAATCAATCCCAAAAGAAGACTCCAACGAAATGAGCCTTATCGGAAACATGACAAATGTTAGGGAACATAAATAAATCACACAAGCGTTCAAAACAATTCGGTTCACGACCAACCTCACCGCCCAAGGCGAATCCAGATTGGAAAGAGAACGTTACTCTGATCAAAGTCAAGACGAGATTTCCTAGTTGCACTATTGCCTAGCTGCACTACTCGCCCAAGGGTATATTAATTATGTGCGACAACGGCACTTATCTCATTTAATTCCAAAACACACATCACGTTATAAGCTTTTAGATATATGTTTCGTCATGAGGGACATATATCGAAGGGAATTATTCCCAAGGTTTGTGACACTAGCTAAGTGCACCACCTCTATACTCGGATAGAGGACGATCATGATCCACAATTAGCTTAAGGGTTTCCGCTACCCTCTCCACCATAATTATCAAGAAACGACTGGACCTCAACGAGTCCAACGTTCCTAACTACTAGTGCTAACTAAACAGTTCAACACAATAATAATCCACATCAAAGCCATCATGGCCAACATCAAAAACATATATCTATATTAGCGTTGTTCTAGCAGATATACAACCTAGTATAATATCATGTTTTAATCATTTATATCTATAATAGCGTTGTTCTAGCAGATATACAACCTATTATAATATCTTTTAAAATCACAAACAGTTATCAAAACTGTTCCCAACGAAGACAGTAAATCATCCCAAATTAATTAACAATTAAACAATTGATAATTAATTGAAATATGGAATGATGAGCAAGAGAGAACCGCCACTTGCCTGGAGTAGATTCGGCGATGAATCTAGACGAGACGACTACTGATGGTATCCCTTTCGATGATATGGCCTATGCTTCAGATAGCTCGCTCGATCGATTTCGGGTTAAATCTAGACTGAAAGGGTTTTGGGCCTCTCGGCCTAACAACAATTAAACAAGGTGGGGGGGCCACCTTGCTTCTTCTTCCTCAAATAACAACAACAACACAACGGGGCAACGCAACAGCACAACAATAACGACACAGCTCCAACACAGCGGCGGCAACACCAGCACAGCACCGGCGACGACCAGGCTCCAACGGCGAGGCTTCGACTCCCTTCCCCACGGCGCTTCGGAGGCACCTCCACCACCTGGGCACACCGGCAAACTCGAGCAGTAGCTCCCGACGAACCGCAGCAGCTCCGGCGAACTCGAGCAAGACTGGCGACGACGGCGATGGCTCGGACGAGGGTTGCCTTCAACCACCGCAGCAAGCACACCTCCAGGGCTCCTCTGGCAACACTCCAACGAACCCAGGAACGCCGGCGAACTCCATGGATTCCGGCGAGAAGAAAACCGAGAGGGAGAGAGAAAGACGAGAGGGAAGCTCGGGAGAGAGAGAGAGAGAGAGAGATATGCCTTATATAGGCCACAGGAAGAGATATTTCTCGTACAAATATCTCGTATAAATATCTTGTACAAATATCTTGTACAAATATCTCGTACAAATATCTCGTACAAATATCTTATACAAATATCTTATACAAATATCTTGCACACATATCTTGTGCAAAGTTGTACATGGAATGTTTGGTATGGGTTTTAAACCCCGGAAATTGTATATTTGTATCCAAACAAATATTCTAAGTCCCGAAAATACATCGAATGTATTTTATACCACTCAGGGAATTATTTCGGAGATCATGGATATTACGAAAAATCCGAACTCCACTGAAAGCGAAATAATTATTGAACGAAGGTTGGAAAAAATTACTCAAATACCCTTACTAAAAATTAAGGGGTATTATACCATATTCTTCTAGATATAGCCTAATATGAAAACAGAGGCATATACCCTCTTGCATTTGCAGTGGTTGACAACGAGAATGATGCGTCATGGTAATTTTTCTTCAGTCAGATGAAAGTCGTTGTAGCAGACATGGCAGAGGTTGTGTTCATGTCTGATCGTCACGCGAGTATTGCAAGGGGGTTGAGAAGACACTATACTCTTGCAGGTCATGGCTTTTGCACCTATCATATATACCAGAACTTCAAGACAAAATTCTCTAGGGGAGACCTATTGAGTCGGTGGAACAAGGTTGTAAAGGCTTACACCGTTGAGGAGTATACGAAGCAGTTACGAAAGCTGGAAAGTGATTCAAAACAGGTTGCAAAATATGTTCTAAGTGCAGGGTTATCCACGTGGTCAAGGGCTCACTTTCTGGCAAACAGGTACAACATAATGACAAGAACAATGCTGAATGTTTGAATTCACTGTTTAAGGAGGAGCGTGCCTGGCCTATAGTTGCATTATTTGATGTGATTCTACGAACTTTTTCAATGTGGTTCTGTGAGCGGAGGGAACACGCAGGCAGGTGGGCTGAGAGTGTTACGAAGGAAATCACTAAGATTATGGAAGACAGGTACCTGAGGTCTTTATCAATGAAGGTGTGTAGGCTTAGTAATTTTGAGGCGGAGGTAATAGATGGATATAACAGATTTGAAGTGAATCTTCACGCTCAAACCTGCCAGTGCAAGGTATTCCAGACTAACAGGATTGCATGCACACATGCCCTTGCTGTAGCGAAGGATATAGGTGTTGATGCTCCTTCCTTGGTGAGTCCCTTTTAAATGAATGATACGGCTAAGGAAGCTTACAAAGAAACAGTGCACCTGGTGCCCCCAACCAATCGTTGGGATGTTCCTCCATCTGTATCCAATAAGCCTTGTCTTCCACCGCTCATGAGGAGACACGTTGGAAGGCCCAGGGTTAATAGGTTTAAGGCGCATTGGGAGATGAATTATGGAAAAGTCAAGCGTTGTTCAGGATGCGGGTTGAGAGGACATACCCAAAGGACATGCTACAGACGTTTGCCAAGTTGAGAGGACACATCCCCTTAATACCAGATCCATATTTTGTGAACAATCGGCCATATTTTGCTTCTCGTTTAATATGTGTAGTAAGAGATCAAAACTCTAGAAAGATCTCTTACCACTCATATTACTTTTGAACCTAGTTAATCTAATTTGCTTATGACTTTAATATGTGTAGTAAGAGATCAAAACTCTAGAAAGATCTCTTACCACTCATATTACTTTTGAACCTAGTTAATATAATTTGCTTATGACTTTAATATGTGTAGTAAGAGATCAAAACTCTAGAAAGATCTCTTACCACTCATATCACTTTTGAACCTAGTTAATGTAATATGCAAGTCATGGTCGATATGTAGTTTATGTAATTTGGGGTGGTTTGAAATAATCCTGTCATGATTCAATATATATCCTGTCAAGTTCAATATGGTTTGAAATAATCCTACCGACCAACATGAGTTGCAGTCCAGATCACATAGGAAGAATAAGAGAATGACTGAAATGATAATACTTGTCTTTTCCATTAAGTCACCATACAAAATGACAAACATGTATGCATAGCTAGTACAATGCATAAAGTTTGAAAATGGCATCCGTGATTCCATCTTCTTACAACTTATAAGCCACTATAGCAAGCAAAATCAAAATAATCAAAACAACTAGGACAATTAACAGAGGTATCGCAACCCGCTTGAACCTTCTTAGATCATCTCGTTCCATGCAAACCATCAGATGCGCGGTTGTTAAACCAGACAGCCTCTCCGTCAAGTTGGTAATGGCGTTCTCGAAAACCGTCTGATGCCTAAAGTAAGCGACCAGGCTTTCATGAAATAAATCCATTTCCTCCCTGAACTCATCCTCAACCATTTCCTCCCTGAACTCATCCTAAAGTGCTTGTATTTCAGAATACCATTTCGATCAATAATTGGCAAGGTAGGTAACAAAAAATGAGTGGATATGACAGAAATCACCCTTAGGTCATCAAATAACATGCAACAGGATGACGCACTGAAATTAGTTAGTGTCTCCAACACCTCTCTTGGCAATCCGGGGTCGGACTGGAAGGAATTCTGATGTGGGAGACTAAAATCATTCATGTGGTCACTTTCAGAGTCCGACATTTCTTGTAAGTAAACAACAACTACGGGATACATTCTTGTAAAGAATAAGGAGCGAAAAAACCCTAATTTCAAATCAAGAAGAAGGAGCGAAAAGCCCTAATTTCAAAGCAAGAATGAGGAGCGAAAAGTTTTAATTTCGACGTGGAAAGACCTAATTTAAATTTTAGATTGATGAAGAAGAAGAATAGATAAAGAGGTGAAGAAAACGTACATGAAGGATGGTCGTTCAGCTTGAAACAAACCCCAACTGAAGAATGTCGGGATACATTCCTGTAAGTAAACAACAACTACGGGATACATTCCTGTAGCGAAAAAACCCTAATTTCAAATCAAGAAGAAGGAGCGAAAAGCCCTAATTTCAAAGCAAGAATGAGGAGCGAAAAGTTTTAATTTCGACGTGGAAAGACCTAATTTAAATTTTAGATTGATGAAGAAGAAGAATAGATAAAGAGGTGAAGAAAACGTACATGAAGGATGGTCGTTCGGCTTGAAACAAACCCCAACTGAAGAATGTCGGGAGTGAAGAATAAGACTAGATGAAGACTGTGAGAGGCCAGTCAGTCGGGGGCATTAACTGGAAAGTAAGTGTGAACTGTATCCATTTTGAAAGAAACATTTTTCGCGCCTGTACCCTTACTTTCCCGCTTACTTAGTTTTAGGACTTTTATTTTTGTAATATTCTGTCATAGTTTGATATATATCTTGTCAAGTTCAATATGGTTTTCGCTCTTTATTTAATTAAGTTATTGTAGGAAGTTTATCCCGTCATCTTTCACAGTTTACCTTGTCATGGCACATGGCATTATACTTTTCCTGTTAGGTCTGTTAGGTTAATTCTAGTTATTTCATTAAAAGTAAAACACTGATAGACTGTCATTGTTCTATCACAACCACAAAATACATATATATATGACATAAAATGATAAACCTTAAAATGCATAAAAACATACTAAATATTACACAAAAGTGACATTGTATAATGTCATGGAACGGAACCTTCAAAGGACATGGCTGAGGCTGGGAGGGCGCGTGGGTGAAGCACGTCGTCGACCTATCCGGTCATGATAAATATTTTAATGAAAGCCATTGTCCTGCCAAGGTCGGCAAGGGCAGCAGCGTCACCACGGTTCTGTAAGGCCATCAAGGTTCGAGGGCCGCCGTGCGGGGGTACTACTTCAAATAAGTATGTTGCACCTCGTTCACAATTGTTAAAACTGTAGAGTTGCCCAAGGAGCCACCATATGTCTCTTACCATGTCGGACATCGGCGCCCAGTTCTCTGAAATGCCACTCTCGTAGACGTGGGTGGAGGCGCTTGCCATTTGTACCCTTGTAGGGACGATTCTCCCCCCGGTATGGACTGTGGTGTACACCCTATGTTCTGCTGGTTGTCCATCCATGGATGATGTAGAAAGGAAGAGTAGTAGATGGGTAAGAGTTGTGTAGATTAGGGAGATGTTGGAAGAGTTGTAGTTGAGGAAATGAGGCTAAGAGGATGTATATAAAGAAGGAGTGAAATGGAATTGTGTGGCAGTTTAGGGGTAATTTATGGTTGTTTCGATATCCGAGATTTCGTATGTCAGTAGCCGACTAAATAGTTTGCATGCCATAAGCACAAGTCAATGATATTTTGGAATATGTTTTAGATATCCTGTCATGGTCTTGTCAAATCCGATAGAATACTCTATTATAAATAAGTACAAGTAAATGATATTTTACATATCATGTCATGCACTTTATCCGACTGGATATTTTGCACTAAATAAGTACAAGTAAATGATATTTTACATATCTTGTCATGCTCTTTATCGGTTTGGTTCGAATTGATACGAATTTGGTATGAAGTTGAAATGTTCTAAATATTACACATACTATCATAGAGTACTATATTATATAAAAGTAAATTACATAACATGCTTCATAAAGTACTAAATATTTCACTTATTATCATAAAGTACTAAATACTACGTGACATTAGATAGTCACTATACTAAAGTACTAAATAAAATACTAAATATTACATAGACACATCTCATGCAGAGGACATGGCTGCATAGGACATGGCTGAGGCTGGGAGGTCGCGTGGGTGAAGCACGTCATCGACCTCTCCAGTCACGATATATATTTTAATGAAAGCCACTGTCCTACCAAGGTCGGCAAGGGCGGCTGCGTCTTCACGGTTCTGCAAGGCCCTCAAGGTACGAGGGCCGCCATGCGGGGGTACTACTTCAAAGAAGTAGCAGGTGTCCTGTTCACAATTGTTAAAACTGTAAAGTTGCCCAAGGAGCCACCACATGTCTTTTACCATTTCAGCCATCGGCGACCAGTTTTAAAAAAATGCCACCCTCGTAGTAGTGGGTGGCATTTCTTGTTATTTGTCCCCTCGTAGGGATAATTCTCCCCCCGGTATGGACCGTGGTGTACACCCTATGTTCTGCCAGTTGTTCATCCATGAGAAGGAAGGAAAAGGAGGAAATGTGGAGTTGTGTAGTTACGAAGATGTTGGAAGAGTTGTAGATGAGGAAATGTGGCTAAGAGTAGGGTTAATTATAAAGAGTAGTTGGTTGGTAGTTAGGGGTAGATTTATGACGGTTTATTTACTCTCCTATAAAAGGAGTTAGTAGGTTATTATAACTTTAGACATCATGTCACGGTACTTTGTATATCCTGTCGGGTATGTACTTTAAATACTCTATTTTTTTTTACATAACTACCATTTAACTGCCATGGTAACTGCCATTTAACGGGCACACACATAACTGCGCGCAATGGAACTTAACTACCTCATATACTTTGATCGAGTATACTTTAAAATCATGTCATACCATTTAGGTAAGCATGTCATGTATGCTTTTTGTTCAAGTTGTCATACCATTTAGGTGAGTCTGTCACATATGCTTTTTGTTCAAGTTGTCATACCATTGTAATGTAAACAAATCCATCCAAACCACAAAGAGGACAACATGTTCGTAAATTCATCCAAACCACAAAGACCCTAATGTTGTCGACCTGAATAAAATTATCCAAACATCCAATTTAAAAATCGGGGTTCCTTAGGTTCGACCTCCACATTCCATCAAACACGCTGTGAGCCATATCGCTCATGAAGTCGTCGATAAATTTGCCGGCCACAACGTCAATATTTTTCCACCCAGCACTGAGCATCTCTATGTGTTTCAGAGTGTAAATCCCACAGTCACCACTAGGAACACAAAATTCATCAAAGTTAGTTAGATGAAGTATATAAAAAAATTGGTAAGGGTAATGATATTTCGACTGACCAGTGCTTGTTCTACTTCACTTCTTGAATTCTGGAAAATTTAAACTCTTCAGTACCCCGATCTGCAAATTTATGGGCAAGTGGCGGATACTGACTCATGAAGTGAGGAAGAAACTTTCTCACCCCAAACAACATGGTCTCTACGTCCAGGTTTCTGTACAAATTGATATTACAATCATAAACATTTATCTCTCATCGTTGCAGATCGATCTGTATAGCAACCCAATGTTCATTAAGGAGGTTGAAGGGGGCATAAATGAAGTCCATATCATGCCAACTGGACCCATACAATGCAGGCCTAACTCCCCTAAAGTACTGAATTGCACGTTGATTTGCAGGTGGAACAACTTGATCATTTTGGGCATAGTATCTCAATGCATCTCTATAATCTGCAGACCAGAAAACGTCCAATACTATGGCCTTATGATTACGTGTAGGATTGTCCAGAAGCGCCTTACGGATGTAACAAAAAACTTCATCCATGTGCTTCAAAAAAAATCATGTCAGACATTGCAAAAAATCCCAACATTTAACTAATTTGACATCAAAACTCCATAACTTACATCATCATGTAGCCAAGCTTTTGGTTCCAGTAATAGCCAAAACCAGGCCTTGTCCAACGATGCACCATTGAGTCCCACTCTTGGCTCAGAGCTGAGAAAGAATGAAAGCATAATTCAATCCATGAGGTAGTTTAACATAATTAAATCTGTGAGTTACTAACCTTTCATCGTCCATCCATTGCAGCAAAGCAGTCATCTCCTTCACCTGTGAATTCTTGGTTATCTTCTTCATATTTTCCCCTTCTTCCCATCTGTGTAAGGTGTTAGCTTTTTGGAAGATGGCTTCGTCATACGGGTAGGAAGGACCCTCTTTAATGGAGGGGTTTGCTTTCGTTTCCTTTTGGATTTCCCTTGCTGGATACATTAGCCACCTCAACCACAGCGGCCACCTCTATGGCCGCTGTAGTTAGCACTTGAAGAGGTTCCTGCTCCTGTTGGGTAAGCTCCTCACGTGGGGCACCTTCAAGATCATTAGTAAAATCCTGGCAATTATCGGCATCACAAGCCTTTTCATTTAGGGCTTCAACAATGCCCATTACAACATCCGGACACCATACAAGACCAACCTACGCTCATTAGAATTATTAAAATCCTGCAATAATAATAACCATGTCAAACTACTGACATACACGACTATAAATCATGTCACCATGGTACAAACAAAATTATAATAATAACCATTTCATAGGAGCATATTTCATACCTCTTTGCCTTCAGCCTCAACCCTCTCCACCTCAACCTCACCCTCTACCTCTACATTTTCCTCCTCAACCTCAGCCCTTACCTTGTCCACATTTATCTCCTCTTCCTCCTCCTTTTCATCGTCCTCCTCATCCTCATTGTCATCATCCTCAACCTCATCGTTCTTGTCCTCCTCCTCCTCCTCTTTGTCACCACCCTGGCGAAGTTCTTCATTCTCATTACCCTCATCACCATCACCATCTTCATCATTATCATTATCATTATCATCACCATTATCATCATCCTCATCTTCCTCATCGCCATATGTCCCCTCACTCTCAACCTCCTCTTCCTATACATTATGATCATCTACCTCCTCATCATCCTCTATTTCCTGGTCATCCTCATCCTTATAAACTTGCTCCTCATCCTCATCAGACTCATCACATGATTCAAAATCATCCTCATCATCTTCAATCTTTGGTTTCCTCTTACTGGTTTGATACCTCCTCCTCATCCTCTTCTTAGGCATCTCCTCCTGGTTTGATACCCTATTTTCCAACCTTCATATCCTCTCAAGCACTCCTTTTTTCATCCTCTTCATCATACTGAACATCTCACTTATCACCTCAGATGAATGCACAAATACATTACTCGGGCTCACCCCATCTTTTCCTTTATTGGTTTTCCCTTTTCCCTTCTTTTTCAAACCCTTCATTGCTTCCTTCACAATCTTGTCAAAATACTTGTCATCATTTTTATCAGCATAGTAGCAGTCGGACACCATATCTACCTCATCTTCATCGGGAATAAGAATGGGATTAACCACATTTGTAGGATCAGCCAAAGACAACTCCAACACTCCATGTTCAGGGACTTCATCTGAAAACCAACGAATACCTCGAGGCATTACAGATTCTCTCAACTTTGATGCAAATTGGTGACCAACTGTTGGCACAGCTTCCCATACCCATATCTACAATAACAAGTGGTTTGAGTACTAACAAATTATCAAACTAGACACAAATGGAATGCACATACAACTATGATACATTCCCTACATTAAATCATGACATCCTATCACCCTATATTTGAAATCCAGACACCATGTAACCTAAAATCTGACTGGAAATGCAAATTATTTGTTGTTTCAATCAAACAACAAATAACATCACATTTGTTGTTACACCATCATATCTTGTAAATGCACTCTTCAAACTAAACATACATCCTACAAATTCACGATGATCCTGTCACCCTGTACTGAAACATCCGGTCATACTATAGCATAAAGTATACAACTATGATGCAAACATGCAAAGAAAACACACTGTTAAAAATGCATAATATAACTACCTGAAGCACAACTGGCATGCCTTGAATGGAATATGGAATTCTTGGTAGGTTGGAGAGTAGTTTTGCCTTCTCTACTATTTGCATTCTTTTGGCCAGTGATGTGGTTAATCACTTGTGAAGCTCTTCATAAGCAACCCTTCCCCATGGATAATCCCAAAACTTATCCATATTCTCCAACAACTTAACATGGAGCGGCTTCACCAGCCTCTTCTTATCCCCTCTCAGCAACAGGCCCTCAACGATCAACAATAGTGCCAACTTCAATTTGTAATTGTCCAACTCACGATGTTCTTTGAATCTGTTGTAAACATCTTGTACTGTCGTCTTAGGACCACCTGGACTACCAAAAAACCTCTCCATTACTAGCCCCCCACCTTTAGTATCCACAAATGGAATTTCCCCACAATTGAGTCCAGTGATGAGACCGAACTCCTTGATCGAAAATCTCAACTCTTTTCCTGCCACCTCATACCAGGACGGCAGGACTCCCATTTCTTTTTTGTTTCAAGTTGCTTGAACAGAACTGCATGCAATGTTTGTGAAGAAAATGATACATGTTGCAACATTTTCATTACTTTTTCAAACGGGCCATCAAAACCCGTTGCCAATCCGCAGGTTTCAACTTGTTTTCAATCTCACGAACAAAGTGCACCCTACAGTTAATGTTAATTCTTTCGTAGAATGGTTCTCCTCTGTAATAACTATACCTAATCTGCAAACCAAATGACAAATCTAATAAACAAACAAATTGAACCATTTGTGAAGCCTGACAGGACAAAATGTATGAAAACTTACATCCCCTTTGAAGATTATGGGCTTTTTCGCCTTTATTGTTTTCGCTTTTGACGTCGTCGACCTGCCCTTCCCAAATTGTTTTGCTATCGGACTGTCAGAGGTTTTTCTCCCTTTCATCTGAACTTCGTCTATCTGCTTCTTCTTCTTTCGATCTTGGGTGAGGGCGTCTTCTTTTCTCTTCCTTTTTCTCTCCGCTCTTCAGTGGGCTCGATTCTTTACCGCTTCTAAGCACCGCCATTTTCTAGGGCTTTTTTTACGAGGTTCTGAGGTACAAACAATGAAGGTTCAGTTGGGAGAGAAATTGGAGCGCGGCGTACACAAGGTTGAAGAAACTGTAACAAGTTGACCCAAAACTGAGCGATGAGAGAGATGGAAGTTGCAGAGAAATTGGACCGCAACAATGTCGGGGAAGGTTTTGGAGGGAATCTGGGGGGGGGGGGGGAGGGAACGATTTTGGGGGATAATAAATTTGTTGTTTAACTTTGCATTTTTATAAAAAGGTAAAGTTTTCACATTAAAAAAGTCCCTTTTAATCCAAAATCAACAAAAAGAAAAGGAAAAAGGAAAAATGAATTTATCTTTTTTCTAGAAAATCCAAAATTAGGGGAATGGAAATTTTTGCAATTGTTTATGCCCAAAAAGGTACCCATGTAATATAGGCAATGCATTTCATGCTAATTCCAAAATTTGTGGACTAATGTAAAGATGGGAGAGGCCTTTTTTTTGCTAATTCCTCTAATTTTTTTATGCACTTCACGTTATAAGAAAATGTAGTTAAAATGCACTTCTACTATACAAATACACTTCACATTATAAACAAATGCACATGACAGATGCACATCCTACAAAATCCAAATGCACATTGTGTTATAACCAAATGTACATGTATATACAGATGCACATCCTACAAAATTCAATTGCACATCGTGTTATAACCAAATGCACATCATGTTATCACCAAATGCACATCATGTTATAACCGAATGCGCATTCACGTTATAACCGAATGCGCATTCAAACTATAACCAAAAGCACATAATAGTATTCACCATAAATAAAATAAAGGTGATGTGCCATTCTCGCCCTAGCGGATGTTCTCATGAGAGTGGTATCCTATCTATAACGCCCTAATGCTTTCATACGAAGTCATCCAATTAGTTAAGTAGCCGTGTAGGCAAATTCATTAAGCAATTACTCTTTCATCCTTCACAATATGTGATATTTATTTACATTTTTAATTAGATATTTTAAATTTTATACTTATACAACTTACCTTAATCATAGATATACTATGTTATTTAGGATTTATTACAAGATATCAAATTAATATAAGGAAAACTATAAATAATTATATATATTATATGAGATATATTAAACAAAATATTACAAATATATGTCTGAGAAATATACACTATTTATTAGATATGTACTTTTTAGTTCGTATATTGAATAAAAGGATACAAATTCAACTTATTTTAATTATACGAATTCACAACTTGTAAGCAATAAGATATAATATGTTATGTTTTTTTGTTTAAATTTAAAATTTTGTTTAATGTACTTTTTATCCCAACAATAATATATTAGATCAATCTTAGAGTTCGTCTATTTATTATTTTTATTATTTTTTTAAATTTGTTTATAACAATATTAAGTCCGAACTAGTATGTCTATATACAATACTAAAGTCTGAACTAATTTGTGCATGTGTTGTCCATTAAGCTATATCACGCAAGATTTTTTTTTTGACCAATTAGCTTTCCACCCTTCACATTAATTGTACATCATTTGATATTTTATTCTTTTCACATTATTCATCGAAATTATCTTTATCTAGCTTAAGTATAATATATTTTCAAAGATTCGATTTTAGATGATAAGGAAAAAAATAATACATGAATAATATCAATATTTATTATGCCACTAGCTTTATTATATATGGAATAATTAATTCTCATATGTGCAAAAGAAAACTTAATTTTTTTTAACAGCTTAATCCTTACTTTTTTTTTGTCTTCAACCAACCAGTTTAATTCGGTTCGGGACAACTGACGACCAAACTAGGCCCCTCCCAACGTTCGCACTCCATACATGTCGATGAAATGGCTCAAACATGAGACCTTCAGCTAGAGCGCTTAAGAACCTCAGCGTCGATGTACACTAGACCAACAAAGCGTTGGTAGCTCAATCCTTATTTTGATAACATATATTATTTTTATTTCTAAGCAGTCTACTTGTTGAATTCCTTAGGTTTTGATAGTGACAAACATTCAACTAATCTGGGTACTAAGTGTTTCAGGAACAAAGACAGTTGTCTCAGGGAACCATTGCAGCGAAGGATCGAAGAGGGAACAAAGCTCTGTTCATGTGCTTTGTTACCTCTGAAGGACCAACATCGTCGAACAAGATCGAAGCTGCGAATGGAAAGAAGAATTCAGCGTGCCATTTATGGAAACAAATCAAACGCAGAATCATGCACGCGGTCAAGGATGAATGACTTTGGCTCCAAGGATCAAGCCGATTTGAGAAGATATGGAGAGAGAAGCCCGATTGTGTTATCTTAGGAAAACCTTCCTAAGATAAGATAATTGGAGAGAGAGTACTCTATCTTATCCAAATATATTAATTTACGGAATCCTTCCTTCAAATTAATATAGACGGCTGGGATATTATTCTCTCTACAAAATCATATCTTCTTGTTGCCTTATTTGGATAAATCTTATCTTGTTACATTTAGGGTTTGCCGAGTTGTATTTAATAGAGGTGTGGATTCATTTCTATGTAACGACGACGACGGAAAATAGAGAGAACGAAAAGAACAAAGAAAAGAAGTGAGGTGTGTGTAAGTCTTTGAGGGTTGAGTTTGATTCATCGTTATAGAAGAGGTTTCGAGTCTAGCTGATTGTTTAGATGTCGAAGTCCAGGATACAAGTGTAATCAAGCAAGAAATCAATAAGACAAGTACACGCTTCAAAATCCTCTCAAGCGAAAGTTTGAAGGTAGTGGTTTTTCCTTGAGAAGCTAGTTTTGCTAATCAGGGTTTCCACTATATATCGTGAGTTCGTTCGTTATCTTTCCTGCTATATTTATTCGCTGCAACTTCTGTGAGAACAAAGCTTTTGTTCCCTCAGACGTAACTCTAACGATCCAACAATTGGTATCAGAGCCTGGTGCTCTAGATTGTTTGTTTTAGTTATAGATTCTGCAGGAAAGATGTCGTCAGGAAATGCCTTGGATAGAGACTCTCAAGAAGGTGATGTAGATGTGGCTCTCATCACTCAAGCCATGAAGAAGATATGGTCTCGAAGCAAAGGCACTAAAGGTTCAGTCATGGTTCACAATGACATGAAGAAGGTTGTCTGCTCTCACTGATATGACAACGGACACTTCGCAAAAAGGTGTCTCAACAAAGCGGCAGGTTCTTCTCAGGTCTTCAACGAGGAACAAACGAGGATTGCGAAGTGGGATGACTGCAGCTCAGATGATGAAGCATCTCCTCTCTCAAGGGATATCTGCTTGATGAGCTCAAAAGGTCACAACGTATCAGAAGGTGGTTCTCATAAATCCGAGGAGGAAGCAAGGAAAGGCTCTTGGCACCTTGACAGTGCATGCTCAAGTCACATGACAGGGAACAGTGAATGGTTCACTTCTCTCCAGTCAGCCTCAGGGGCATCAATAACTTTTGGGAATAAAAGTAAGGGTGAGGTTTGTGGTATCGGTAAAGTGAGACTCTCTAAACACATCACTGTGGATAACGTAAATCTAGTAAATATTCTCAAGTTTGATCTGTTTAGTGTGGCTCAACTATGTCAAAACAAGAAAAATAGGGTAGTCTTTATCACTAATGACTGCATGTTGAGTGTCTAAGCACAGGGAAAATCTTACTCAAAGGGATCTGCGACAACAACGTTTACAAGGTCGACCCTGCTTTCATCCCTGACAAGGATCTATGCTTGTCGTCTATTGCTGAGACGACAGACCTGTGGCACAAACGCTTTGGACATGCTAGCCTTCAACTCCTCTCCAAGCTTCATAGACATGAATTAGTGAACGGTCTTCCAAAGGTTGAAGCAATGAGAAGTGACGTGTGTGACGCATGCATCAAAGGAAAACAAGTCAGGTCTTCCTTCAAGTCAAAAAGGGACGTAAGTACAACTCGTCCTCTGGAATTAGTCCACATGGATCTTTGTGGGCCTATGCGCATGAAGAGTCGTGGGGTAAATGCATATGTCTTTGTTATTGTTGATGACTATTCCAGGTACACATGGACTCTATTTATCTCCACAAAGGATGAAGTGTTCGCGGAGTTTGAGTCCTGGCTTAAGGCAGCCGAAAGGAGCACTGGACATTCCTTGGGGTCTATTCGCACTGATCATGGAACTGAATTCGAGAACTCTCAGTTCCTATCCCTCTGTAGGAACAGAGGTATCAACCACAACTTCTCTGCTCCCAGGACCCCACAGCAAAATGGTGTTGTTGAAAGAAAGAACAGAACTCTGGAAGACATGACGCGTACTCTTCTCATCTCAAGTGGTCTTCCAAGGAGTTTCTGGGCCGAAGCCTTGAATGCTGCGTGCTACGTTCTGAATAGAGCAACCATCCGTCCTCTTCTGAACAAAACTGTCTATGAGCTTCTGAAGGGAAGAAAACCTAATGTGTCTCATTTGTGCACATTTGGTTGCAAGTGCTTCGTCCACAATAACGGGAAAGATTCTCTTGGGAAGTTTGATCCCAGAAGTGATGAAGGAACTTTTGTAGGATATTCACAGCAAAGCAAGGCCTACAAAGTTTTCAACAAGAGAACCAGAAAGGTAGAGGAAAGCGTTCATGTTGTATTTGATGAAATTGTTATGGCTGGTAACAATGTGCATGAACTATCAGGCAACATCGAGCTTTCCGAAGATGATTTCTTTCAGCTTGTAGATAGCAATGTCAGCGATGGGACCTCTGAAGATCAAGAAACTCAAAATGATCCCTCTACACCAAGAACTCCAAATTCCGCCAACTCAGGGGGCAATGAAGAAAATGCTTACCCCCTTGATGTATCTCAGGCACCTCAGGGGGAACAAAGCCCAAGTCACGGCACAACGGAGCCCTCTGAGGACTGCCCTTCTGCTGAAGGAACGAGGGATGTCAATCCTAATGCTAATGGCACAGGAGGTGAAGGCTCAAGTGCTGGGAACGCTGATTCAGAGGAATTCGACATCAACAATCTCCAAGTTCCAAACTACCAGCAAAAGTGGGCTCATCCAGTCAAGCTAATCGTCACTGACTATAGAAAGGGAGCACCTCAGAGCACTTGTTCCTCCCTATAAAATTTCTGTGCTTTCAATGCTTTTCTCTCTTTGCAAGAACCCAAAACTGTAGGAGAAGCATTGAAGGATCCTAACTGGATAAACGCCATGCAAGAGGAACTTCACCAGTTCGAAAGAAACAAGGTTTGGCGGTTAGTTCCTCGTCCAAGGAACAGAACAGTGATTGGAACCAAGTGGGTGTTCAGAAACAAGTTGGATGATCAAGGTTAGGTCACAAGGAACAAAGCTACGCTGGTGGTGAAAGGTTACAACCAGCAGGAAGGCATCGACTATGATGAGACCTTTGCTCCCGTTTCCAGGTTAGAAGCAATAAGACTCCTAATTGCGTATTCTTCTTTCCATGGGTTCAAGCTGCAACAGATGGATGTCAAGACTGTCTTCTTGAATGGAGTTCTTAAGGAGGAAGTCTACGTGGAGCAAACACCCGACTTTGAGGACACCACTCAACCTGACCATGTCTACATTCTAGACAAAGCTCTGTATGGTCTCAAGCAAGCCCCGAGGGCCTGGTATGAAAGGCTCTCACAGTTCCTTCTGACACACGGATACGTTCGAGGAAAGGTCGATAAGACTCTGTTCCTTCTGAAGGAAGGGAAGCATATTCTGGTGGTCCAAGTCTATGTGGATGATATCATCTTTGGATCCACTGATGATAAACTGGTTCAGAAATTCTCTAAGCTGATGGCCAGTGAATTCGAGATGAGCATGGTTGGAGAACTCAAGTTCTTCCTAGGTCTGCAAGTCTCTCAGGGAGATGAGGGAACCAAAGTGCACCAACATAAGTATCTCAGGGAGTGCGTCAAAAAGTTTGGTATGAATGATGCGAAACCCTTCACCACTCCCATATCTCCAAACAATCCAATGGGAAAAGACGAACATGAGCAAGGAATTGATCCATCTCTCTACCGAGGAATAATAGGTTCGCTTCTATATCTCACTGCCAGTAGGCCTGATATTATGTATAGTGTATGTCTTTGTGCTCGTTTTCAGGCCGATTCCAAAGAGACACATCTCAAAGCAGTGAAGAGGATCTTGAGATATTTGAAGGGAACAGATGATCTTTGTCTGTGGTATCCAAGGGGAGGAAGCCTTGATCTTGTCGGATACACAGATGCTGACTTCGCAGGGAACAAAGTGGACAGAAAATCTACCTCTGGGATGGCTCAGTTCCTTGGGCCGTGTCTGGTTTCCTGGGGGTCAAAGAAGCAAAACTCCGTGGCTCTCTCCACTGCGGAAGCTGAATACATAGCCGCTGATGCTTGTTGCACTCAACTCCTATGGCTCAAACAACAACTCAGCGACTACAGTATTCTTCTAAACTCTATTCCCATTCTCTGTGACAATACAAGTGCCATAAATATCTCCAAGAATCCGGTGCAACACTCACGTACCAAGCACATCGAGATAAGACATCACTTCTTACGTGACTGTGTGGAGAAAGGGTTGGTGACAATGGACTTCTGTGGAACTAAGGATCAAATCGCCGACATCTTCACCAAGGCATTAAACAGGGAACCATTCGAACAGTTTCGTATGGAACTAGGTATGATCTCTCTAAACTGACTGTCTACATGTTGTGTTCCCTCGATGATTGGCTAATATTACATGGTAAAGTGTGAAGGATGAAACATCATATCCTGGTCTGCATTTATTCTCTTGATCACTAGTTGAATGACCTGCCTAGACTCATGCTAATATTTCACTTATGTGCAACATTTCATGCACGCTCTCTATGCTATCTTGATAATACATGAATCAGATTTCCTTCGGCCCAAAAGAGTCAACTTGATGCATTGATCCCTCATTATAAGCCCAAATGATTGTTGACTCTACAGCTTACCTTTGCCATCATGTTTGATGTTTCCTATGAGCCCCTCTAATCATTCACATCTGGGAGCCTCTCATTCATGATTACACATTATTAAAAAAATTCATATATGGTCTGTGTGATGTTCTTTGCATCCTCTCTGGTAACATTACCCCCGCATCACATTCTTCTATTTTTTCGGAAAGTCGAGATTATGAATTATCGCCACTGTGGTCTGTGGAAAGGGTTCGACAGGTATGTGTGTGATGCTGACTTACAACTGCCTAAGGAAGGTCCGTGCTCGAAAGCTAATTTTATGCGTGAGAGGTAGTGGGCTCTGAATGAATCCCTGGTGAAAGAAGGCAAGCTGAAGTTTGTGATGTTCAAAAAAAAAAAATGAACATCACAAGACACACAAAGAAGGGAAAAGACGACACTACAGATTCACTCCTCTACAAGTTGAGGCTATGGTGGTTGCTGACGCCAATGAGGAAGCAACAGCTCTGAGTGGGAACAAAAGATGAATTCCATTGCTAATCATACTTCTGCTCTAGCTGCTGGCCCCAGTGGTTCTTAATTCATACTTCTCTAGCTAACCCATACCTCTTTTGTTCCCTAGCACATCTACTCCTCTCTTTTCGTACCTCCTTGTCTCTGATTCTTGTGTTTGCACTGACTGGCATGTTGATCATGAATGTTATCCTTGCATATCGTGTTGTCGTCTTAACATGATGTCTGCGTTCGTGTGTTTCAATCTACTGCGATTGAGAATGATGTTCATCTGGCTATTATCTTTCATCTCTAACTCTTCACTGTGTTTTTGATGATGTCAAAAGGGGGAAAATGACAGGTAGCTTTGGTTGAGGGGGAACAGCACATGGTTTCATATGTTGCTGTGTTGAGGGGGAACTATTATGGTCTTGTGTGGAGAACCTTTCCCCATACAACTGTCTTTATCTCGTATGTATATGCTTTATTGTCAAGGATGTTTGTCACCATCAAAAAGGGGGAATTTGTTGAATTCCTTAGGTTTTGATAGTGACAAACATTCAACTAATCTGGGTACTAAGTGTTTCAGGAATAAAGACAGTTGTCTCAGGGAACCATTGCAGCGAAGGATCGAAGAGGGAACAAAGCTCTGTTCATGTGCTTTGTTACCTCTGAAGGACCAACAACGTCGAACAAGATCGAAGCTGGGAATGGAAAGAAGAATCCAGCGTGCCATTTATGGAAACAAATCAAACGCAGAATCATGCACGCGGTCAAGGATGAATGACTTCGGCTCCAAGGATCAAGCCGATTTGAGAAGATATGGAGAGAGAAGCCCGATTGTGTTATCTTAGGAAAACCTTCCTAAGATAAGATAATTGGAGAGAGAGTACTCTATCTTATCCAAATATATTAATTTACGGAATCCTTCCTTCAAATTAATATAGACGGTTGGGATATTATTCCCTCTACAAAATCATATCTTCTTGTTGCCTTATTTGGATAAATCTTATCTTGTTACATTTAGGGTTTACCGAGTTGTATTTAATAGAGGTGTGGATTCATTTCTATGTAACGACGACGACGAAAAATAGAGAGAACGAAAAGAAGAAAGAAAAGAAGTGAGGTGTGTGTAAGTCTTTGAGGGTTGAGTTTGATTCATCGTTGTAGAAGAGGTTTCGAGTCTAGCTGGTTGTTTAGATGTCGAAGTCCAGGATACAAGTGTAATCAAGCAAGAAATCAATAAGACAAGTACACGCTTCAAAATCCTCTCAAGCGAAAGCTTGAAGGTAGTGGTTTTTCCTTGAGAAGCTAGTTTTGCTAATCAGGGTTTCCACTATATATCGTGAGTTCGTTCGTTATCTTTCCTGCTATATTTATCCGCTGCAACTTCTGTGGGAACAAAGTTTTTGTTCCCTCAGACGTAACTCTAACTATCCAACACTACTCCTTTTCATATTTTTAACATCCTAAAATAATCTAATTTTTATAATATTATATTCATGTTAATCAGTAATATATTATATACTAAAATTAGTACTTCGTTAAATATATATTTTATATTTTATTAGACTCCGTGTAGGAAACGAGAACAGAGGCAAAGCTAGGGAGGGGCCAGGGAGGCCCATTCCCCCTCTTTCCCCCAAGCTCATTAAACATTATGTTGTAGATTAGATTAAAAAGTTAGGTAAAACCCTTGTCCAGTTGGTAACATGTCTTCTATTCGGTGAAAATGACCCAGTTCGATTCTTATACACAACCTTGTGCTATGTTTTTTTTTCTTCTCTCCAGCATCATGGGCCTTCCAATTGGGTCTAACTTCTATTTACTTCTCTTCCAAATCCCTTCTCTACATTTCATTTTAAGTTGGTTAAATGTAGGTGTGGCTTTACATATATTACCATTGAATTAGCCTTGTATTCTCTATAAAAGTAGACTATTATTTTATTAAAATGTAATTAATTTGTTTATCATAAGGGGCATAACCATATAATGAGCGATATAATTATGTATATGTATATAGCTTTAGTGTGCTTTAATAAATCATAGTGATGAAATTGACTATATACAAAAAATCTAATTGTTAATTAGTTAATATAAAAATATTTTTTCAGTTTGACGCCGTTTATATTTTATAGTTGTAAAATGTGCCACTCTTTCGAATTTTCCTGGTTTCGCCACTGAACAAAAACATATACTAATTATTTAGTATAAATATTAAGAATTCGCGAACAAGACATACTAAAACTTCTAGAAAATAGTGATATGTGAATAGTTATTTGAGGTAGGTTTAGTACAAACTTCTAAGCTATCCTAAACAAACTTGTGAACCCAGGATTAAACCAAAAGTAAGATGGTCTACTCTATCTCGGTCCAAACCGGATGTGCACAGCCTACACCTTACCAACCTCACAAAGGTCCTTGTACACCATGTAACAACTTTCATTTGTCTTATTTATTTTACGGTTTTTCTAATATATATCATGTACATATATTATGAGTTTAAATTTAAAAATTATTTTTAAACTATTTTTAAAGTAAAAAGGGTAAACTTAAAAGAGTTAAACTAGTGACTAAAAAAACTTCTTATTAAAATTAAAATTTGTATTGTGTGTTCATAATAAAAAAAAACTTTATCTTGCTAAGAAAAACGTGATAATTCCAACGCAACAAATAACATAGTCACGTGTATTACAAACCAAGAACTCAAACAAGGGAGATTTTCTTCAACCTATATACAAAACTGTTAGGATGAACCATTGTAATTCTTTGAACAAATATACCCGGAACAAGCTACAGGGCCATATCTCACAGAAATGGATGTTGTACAAAAATGAACAACTATTTTTGAGTATGTTGCTTTGTGAGTGCATTACTTCCCTAAGGAATGGCTTTGTTAATCTTACATTTGAATCTCTCTCTCTTACGAGAGTCTTAAACTTTCAGGAAGATTTACTCACTCTTTGTAAATATGTCTGTCTTTCGAAAGCTTTGTTTTTATTTGATAGGAATGTCTGTGACAACAATTATGGAACAATTACATGTACACTAGCACTCATGAAATCCCAAAATTATGCTGCTATTGACCATAGCGTCCTCTCAGAACAGGTCGTTAGTTATACTTCCTGCTTAATGTTGTATATGACCTTGAATATTATTGATTCAATTGAAACCATAATATCTAAATGGCATAAGGGTGAACAACAAACCAGAAGAAAGACCCCTCAAAGTCTTAGGATAAGGGGCAATACAAAATTTGTTTTTTTTTATGAAGATTACAACGTGGAATTGTCGAGAAATAGGAAAAAAAACATTTGGATGGACATTGAAGCCTTTTACAAAATTGAAAGGATTCAATTACTTGCATTATTTGAAACAAGAAAAAACAAAGAACCTAGCGAAATAGAAAAAGAAAAATTATTATTTTAACCAAAATCTATCAAATAAGGGGTGAAGCCTTTGGGCTTTCTTGCATCTCTTTGATCATTAGCATATCCAATTTGCTCGTCTTTGGATTATGTTTTGAGTTGATCTTTGAATCTTAAATCTCTTTCTTGACCCGTTGATTCAAGCTTGATTGTCAATACTTCTTTGCAATTTTGGAGCCTTTCTTGTGTGGAGATCGAGTTGTTTCGGACGTGGTTGGTCGTGTGCGAGGCTCTTGAAGATCTCCTTGATATGGGGCAACATCAACGTGGTCGAGACCCCTGAAGATCCCTCATTTAGGTGAGGGCAACGTCATGGTGGTCCATTCTGCACTGTTCTGTCTGACCCGTTGTCCGGTGGCGCCTCTTTGTGCTTTACCCACTTCTCTCTCAAGATTGTATTAGGCTCTTTTTTTGCTTTGTTGTATTGTCTTGCTTGTTTTGTTGTTTATTCTCATGCCGGTGTGTCTGGATGCCGTTTTTTTGACCTATCGATTTACCCTATATTGTTATATAGGGTAAATCGAATTCTTATCTTATAAAAAAAAAATAGTCACGTGTATAGTACTTATTTGAGTTAAAGAGTCATCTTCGAATTAAATGTTTATGAATCAGGCATAGATTTAGGTCGGGGTAAATTTTACACTTGCAAAGTCACTTTTACTAAAAAAAACTAGCATGAGTCTCCGTGCCTTGTACGGGTATGGCCATATATTTTAAAAATGAATTTAAATTTGTTTATAGTTTGTGAAATATAAAAGAGAATTATGTAGAAAAATTAACATGATGTATCGTAAATATAGTTTTTTTACTGGAATAATTTATAAGGTGTATTGTATGATAAAAATTGAAGGT
The DNA here is from genome assembly GCA_027886185.1 of Rheum nobile. Classification (NCBI taxonomy): domain Eukaryota; kingdom Viridiplantae; phylum Streptophyta; class Magnoliopsida; order Caryophyllales; family Polygonaceae; genus Rheum; species Rheum nobile. The sequence goes on along the minus strand of WOAB01000248.1, from coordinate 1,927,726 downwards.
AAATGTGTAAATTTATATTAATAGAATAAAATATAAATTAGAAATTTTATATAATTATTAAAAATAAAATTGCACTAAAATAAAACTACATATTGTATTCTTTATAATAGAGTTTACGGACAATACCCTTATTAAATCATGAAAACTAATTAAGTATGATAATAATGACAATAATATTTTTGTAATTGCATAATTATATGTATTTTGGTGGATGAACTGTATAACGTTAACTATTTACGGACCATCTATTTATATACATATCTTTATAATGGATTTTACGAACTATTAACGTACATATTATATTATGGACACTAATTAAGTATGATAATAATATTTTTGGTAAGTACAGAATTATCATGTAACAATGGAAAATATTTTGGGGTGGTAATTTAGGAAATTTGTATAAATAAAAGATAAAATAAATTATAAATAGAATAAGGGTGAATAGGTAAATATACATAATTATTTGATGACGTGGAAATTTGTATAAATAAAAGATAAAATAAATTGTAAATAGAATAAGGGTGAATAGGTAAATGTACATAATTATTTGATGACGTGGAAATTTGTATAAATAAAAGATAAAATAAATTGTAAATAGAATAAGGGTGAATACGTAAATGTACATAATTATTTGATGACGTGACATGCTTAGATGAACGACACGTAAGAGAGATAATTACGGCTTTAGTAATAGTATATAGATATAGATAGATTATCTTGTTTGGGGCCGAGTCAAGTATATGGTAGGCTTCTAGGTTTTTTTTTTTTTAATTTCTAATTTAAAAATTATTCTCGGTTTTTCATTTTTTAATTTCTAATTTATGCTCTAAGAATATAGATTTGGAATGCTTGTTTTGAAAATTATATTTTAAAAAACATTAAATTAGTTAAAAAATATTTTCTGCATTAAAAACATTTAATATATATATTCTTACATTAAAATTGTTTATCCTATGCCATTGAAACATACCGTTCTTTTTTAACACGTTGGCTTTACTTTAGAAGACATACGTATGCTTCAAGATTGAGGCGGAGAAAGAGGATATACGTACATGCTATGAAAGTGAGGAAGAGAGAAAAATTAATTAAGGAAATAAATTAATAATACTTTATTTTGAATTATATTTTCAATAGAATCTAATATATCGTACCATATCTAATTCAGTTTACAAATTAAATAAGACAAGAAAAGAAAGTTTCAACATAAATAAAGTGATTTTGACATATACCATCAGAAAATAAAATATTATATATAATCATTCTCATTGATATCTTTGAGTAGGTAATTTTATATAGTAACGTAACCCTCAAACCGACATCTCTTACTGCCCAAGTTATCGATATACCAACAACAACAAGAACAAGAACCCAACATTAATTTTCATCATCAAATCCAATAGTTCCTTCGTCTCCAAACAATTCTCACAGATAAACCAAAGTTCTGCTCATTACACTAGTCAAAGAGCATCTACAATACAGAATGCTTGTACTTCTTTCTTTAATTCTCTTGCGACAGAGACTTTGCGGCAAATAAAGAAACTCTTACCTGAGATATTATGACGCGCGTACGACAAAAGGAAAGAAATCCAAGTATTTTGTATTGTGAATGCTCCAGTACTATTCATGATTAATCCTCAATCTAGGTTTTGGGATCCAATTTGCAGGTTTATTCGGTTTGGTTTAATTCACTATTTCAAAGTGGTATTCGGATTGCTGATTTAGTTTTTACCGACAAGGTTCATACTTTATTCATTGCTTGTAACTATATTAATCCCAAGATTTCTACACCTCTTTAATACATTGTTTTACTACATCATGTAGACAAATTATTTTGATCAATTAGCCTTCCACTAACCTTAACTTGAAAATGATATTCATGAGCAAGAAAACAACATGTCAACTAAAGCATCTTTGTTGCAACCGGCGTAGGGTTCTGGAACATTGGTGGATCTCTTCCAACATCTTCTTGACGCAACCAAGAAAAGGACGCGATGCTTGGATTCAGATGGAACATTCGAAGAGGACTGTAGAAAGAAGATCCATCGACGTCCATGTGGAGTCGTAGGAGAAGGGGCTTGCGTGCTCGGCTATCTTGATTCCAGATGATCTGCTTATCTCAACATAAGTTATAGTTCCTGTCATAAAATCATCAGAAGCTTAAACTCATTCCGGATATGAAAAACTCAATCATCATATGCCAAACCAACCTGCTTCTAGATAACATTTGGGAAGTAATACTAAAATGTTGAGCATTAAGACTAGTTGCCAACTGGTTTACTCAACAAGACACTCATTAGAAGCATTCTTATAATAAAAAACCACAGTATGGTGCTTAAAGAAATTAAGCAATCACAATTCTGAAACTATATTCGAGTCATCATATACCTCTTTGGAATTGTTGTACACTACTTTTGGTTAAAGCAACAAATACAAGCAAGTAATCATTTGCAAGTTTGTGATGATGATCTAGGACTCATTCTATCAGCATAATGCAGATCCTATGTTATTCCTACAACCAAAGATGAAAACTCTGACAAACAAAAGCGAACGCAAGAGAAGAACTGAAGATGACAGTATGGAAAGAACAAACTAAAACAACCCTAGAAGAGTAGAAGTAATGGACCAAATTCCTTGCACATTCACACTACGAAGATGTTATCCATCGAAACGTAAAGGCAGAGAAGGACCAAATTTCAAAGGTTGCATAATGTTGAAGTGCATGGAAGTGTGAAATACCTACGTCCTACTAATGATGGTGAAGCAGTGGACGATGAGGCTTCGGAGCATTGGGATTTCCTTGCTCATAAAAGGTTCTGAATAGAGATACCGCCTCGTCTGCCATTATTCCTCCTGTGCATTTGAAGCCCTTTCCACCTCCAGCAGTTGGGCAACCAGAGCTGCTCGAATGTAATGAAAGAACAGATCCACATCCACCAAACTTCTCATTTGCACACCCATAGTAGACTTCCTTTATACCAAGAAATGACAAGGCTCCAGCACACATTATGCAGGGCTCACAGGTCACGTAGAGCGCACAGTTGGAAAATTTATAGGCAACTTCAGATTGTGATAGTCCTTCTCTTTGCCACTGCAATAATAGAGCGTCTATGGCCTCCATTTCAGCATGCCTTGTAGCATTCCTAGTCTCAGTAGTATGATTGCTTCCGGAAGCAATGACTTTACCATCTTCAATAATCACACAGCCAACCGGTACTTCCAATCGTTGCAAAGCACTTTTAGCTTCTTCTATTGCCAGCTCCATATATCTGAGATCCTCAGAGATTTGTTCTAATCCAAGTAATGCCATTTCAGGTAGCCTTCACAGAAACAACTGCGACTAAGTGGAAAATTCTCACCAGCTGCGCAACAGAAACAAAAACCAGGCTCAAATTTGTAAATTTAAGTTTACCATCTCATTCAAAACTTAGAAACTAAAAATTTGAGCATATATTGTTTTAAATGTGACTACATCTCTAATATACTAACCAAATAGTTCAGTCTTGCATTTTTGTTCTGATTTGTGGGTGTGGATTTGCAGTATAATCAAATCATTAAAGAAAAAATGAGCATACAAGCATTTTAACAGACAACTGTAGTAGATTTTACTCTTGAGACAGCACACACTAGATCTTTTCCCATCATAGAGATGAAAGATTCACAAAGATACTAATCAAATGGGGCTACAAAAGCATGATTAGAGCCAATATTCCTAGCATTACAACTGTTGTTATTGATCTCCATTTCATAAAAGTTAGAACTAAGAACATATATGTTACGAGCAAAAACTTGATTGTTTAATTTCCCGTATAGCTTCAACTCCACCTAAAGAAAATGAGGCTGCTATAAGGAAAAACATTTGAGTGTAAATCCAAAGAACGCATCCAAGGTAGTTATTTTCATTTTCAACAATTTAAAACAAGCAACACAAACTATTTGAGCAAATGGACACCGAAAAATTAGTTCTCAATCTCCTATAGCCCATACAACTCTCAAGTCCTAATCCATCAAAAATTGTGATCAGGAACACTGCAATTAATGCTATTTATTGTCCCATCTTCTAACCAACATATAATCAACCCATTTCCATCACAGTCAACTCAAAATAGTGGAACAACAAAGAAAAATTAATATTTTAGTCCTTTGATCATTCTAAATTTTCCACTGTACAAAGCAATCCACAATCTCTTTTGGATAAGAGGAGCAGATTTGACGGTGCTACAAATGCAGATACTTCAAACCCCATATATCCTAGCAAGCTAATTATTTCAAATTCATGTTTCAGGTGCGAATCTGAGAAGAAGGCAAGGAGCGAGAGACAACAATTGAAATTTCACTATTTCAGGAAAGAGGGGATTTTTTTAATGGAAATTTTGATGGTATGAGTTTCTGGGTTAGTGAATACAAAGGGCCTTATTGAAACCAGTTTTTACCCTTTTTTTCAACATGGAAAATAACTAAACCCATATAACCCTAGCCTTCTCATCTCTTCTCCTCGACAACCAGCAGCACATCTCCTCACTCCTCACCGCCGGCGCCGGATCCTTCACTTTCGCCAGAACCTCTATCTGCCTCTTCTCTCCTTTTCTTGTCGATCATATCAAATTCATTCAAAAATAACTAAATTACAAAAAAATTGGAAGAATGCAGATACAGGGAACAAGAGAGTAAGAGCTCGAGCATGAAGAGAGCGAAATGAACGACCAGTATTGAACAGAGAACCGGAAAGATGACGATTGCTGGCTGGTGCGGTGGTAACTGCCCAGCTAATGGGCGGGCATTCCCATGAAGGTTAGTACATAACTCATTTACTGTCAAGTGATACATAAGAAGAAACATCTAGCTGAACAATTGTCACTCGGGTTCCGAAAACATGCTTCTAACGAATTACTACTTTTGTGGCAACAACTACATAACAAACACAGAAAGGCAAGAAACAAGAAGACTGAAACACTAAAAATTACCACATTCTCACTTATTTAGGTAAATTTATGGATATGCCATACATCATGAACATCCAACATCACCTCATTGTTTCTCTAATCAAGACTTTACTATATAACATCAAACTACACTACAAACTCATTCTTGAATCAGTGGCATGATCTTAAAGGGACATTCTGATTTATTTAGGTACATTTATAGATATCACATACATCATGAACATCATGAACATCCAACCAGTGATTAAAAAGGCTCAAGGCGCACCTAGGCGCAGGGGACCCTGGAGCCTAGGCGCGCCTGAGAGGCGCTAGGCGCGCGCCTAGCCACAAAAATGCTCAAAAACGTGTACTTCATGATCAAAATGTTATAAAACCAGTTTATAATGAAATAAAACTAAGTTAAAGCACCATGATGTTATAAAATCAAGTCTAAACTAGTAAATAAGTAGGAAAATCAAGTCTAAATCATAAAAAAGACCAATTTTGAAGCATAAAAAGTAGTGAAGTGGGTCAATCAAGGTCTAAATCATCCTCTTCCTCTTGGTTGAGACAAACACCCTCATCATCTCCATTAGCAGAATTGTAGTCTTCATCATCTTCTTCATCCTCTTCCTCTTCTGGTTGTGACACACCAGCAAAAACAAAAAAGAAAACAGAGAAACACTTACCTGGAGAAAGAAACGCACCAGCAGCAAGCCGAACCAGGAAGATGAATACAGCAGGCAACAGCTAGCCGAACTTGAAGTGGAGGAACCAGGGAAGAACTTGAAGAGGAGGAACGAAGAACTTGAAGAGAGGAGGAATTAGGAACCAAGGAAGAGGAAGAGTCTTTGCTTTGGAAATCAGAACGTTTCTTCTTGGAAGTGAATATATTTATAAAGATAGAGGGTAAAAGATACTTTAAAATATACAAGGAAACCAAATCTTCTATAAAGAATTTTAAAAAATCAAAAAAGGATAACAGAAAGATACTAAAAAACGTTCTGGTATATGCACAACTGAGAGGCGCGCGCCTATGGCCAAGGCGCGCCTGAGAGCCTAGGCGCCAGAGGCGCGCCTAGGGGTCGCCTAGCCATTTGAGGCACGCCTCAGGCCCTCAGGCGAGGCAGGCGCCAGGCCTTCCCAGGCGCGCCTAGGCGCGCCTTTTTAATCACTGCATCCAACCATCACCCTAAATGTTTCTCTAATGAAGACTTGACTATATAACATCAAACTACACTACAAGCAATATAGATGAATTTAAAATAATTTTTATCTGTCTTGTTTCAATTATTATACAAGAAATATAGATGAGCAAAGGACTCCCCAAGTACATATGTACACAGGAATGGTAAAAAGCTTTTATACATACTTGCGCTGCCATGTATCAAATTCCATGGGGGCAGCAACCAATTTAATTGAATGAAAGAAAAGCTCGAATGGAATTGGGGGAAAACCAACCATAGAGGTATGTTCTTCATATCAAATGCACTAATTGGAACACCCTAAAATCAGCAATGGACTCGTTTAAATTTAAGACGAGCAAATTCGGATAATTTGAACCCTCACACTCCTAATTTTATGAGAATAAACTAACAAATTCAGATTACTATTTGAACATAACCTAAAATCTGTCATTGAATCAAAAGATGGATTCAATTATTGAAACCCTAACACCAGAAATTGGGAGAAAATATCCTATACGAACTTACCTGAACTCACCGACGACGGGGAAAGATCGGAACGCTAGCAGCTCAGTAGACGGATTCCCTTCGTCGGGGGCAGTCGTCTCAAGTCGCCGACGACAACCGACCCTTCAGCACTATCTCTTTTTCAATCGCCATTAGAATTTCACCACCGCCATATACGAATCTACCACTCACCCTTCGCACCCAGGAAAAAGCTTCTAGAAGAGACGAATTGGGGGATAGGGGAAAGACCGGACGCCGGCGGACGAGATGAGTTTGATTGGAGTCGGAGAGTTGCCCTGTGAACAGGGGCGGACGCAGGATTTCCGCGTTGTGGGGGCACAATACCACACGGCTAAAATTAAATTTAATTACAATAAATATTAACACTTAAGTAAAATTACTATCATCAAAACTACGTAATACTACTTGGGTAATATTTTCCCAATTCCAATTTTCATTTGATTAATAAATTTCTAAATCCTATCAACATTTCTAAAATCCATACCAAACCTAGATATAAGTATAAAACATCATTTTGGCCACTCCACTAGCAGAGCATCAGTTGGCATTTCATCATCACTGAACATGGTGATGAGCCATCTCAACTCTCCAACTATGTTTGCAGGTTCAAGTCCCACCTTGAACAAATATTTATTTTCTTCTTTGTTTGGTACTTGCAAGAAATAAATCAGCATTTGTCCTCGAAAAAGACAGTGTTCGCTAGTGGTAGAGTGGATACTTGGTATTACACCACAAGTCACCATAAATTGTTAGCTATCTCTAATTTATTTATGTGTGTGTGGGTTTGAACCCTGATAGAGGAAAATATATAATGTGTGATTGCCACTGCACTTGTAGAGCATTGAAGCATAAAATCTATTGAATTGACCAGCAACCTATTAATATTCATTAGATTACTATTTTCACAAAGCCTGCACAGAAAGGAGAATTTATATATTTTTCTTATATCTAACAAGTGCTCAAATAAAAAAGAAAAGCAACTCTTTTTTTTCTGCAGTATCAGTGAAACACCACAGCAGTTTTCAAGCTGACCTTTAAACAATTAACAGATAAATGAAGCTCCCTTATGCATTTTTAAACACTGAAGTTTGGACCGGCAACCTCTGCCAAGTCCTTAATTTTTAGTAAAAAATAACTGAATGAAGCTTACTGCGAGTTTAGTAAGCCCTTCAATCCCCTTCAAGCTCTGGAGCTTGTTCTGAACAACTGATAACCACTTCAAATTCAAGCATTCTCGCAAATCCTGAAAACATCCCAGGAATCAAAACAAAACACCAATCGGTAACACGAAGGCACTGATTCAATTCATATACTAGAAAGGTGATATTTCGATTCAACTAAGCAGCTCATTACCTCAAGAGAAGTCAGGCTATTGAAGCCGAGTCTGCCGAGATCCAGCCTCTCCAGATTCTTGAAATCCCTCAAGCCGAGATCCAGCCTCTCCAGGAGGAGACTGGAGAGGAACGTACAGATGCGATGGGAAGGAGGAGACTGGAGTCGGAGAGACTAGAGAGCTGGCGGCTCTGAAAAGAGGGTCGAAGGAGGAAGGAGAGTGGCCGGGTGAGAGATCTCCTGCGATTGGAAAAGAGGCCACGGCGGCTGAGTGGTAAGGACGAGATTTTAGGGTTCGATTTTTGTCTTTTTCAGTAGGGTGCCCCCACTGGTCTCTACGTGGGTACGCCCCTGCCTGTCAAGATGAACGAAGGAGGGAATGAAAGGCTAAACATGTGAAAAATATTTATAAATATAGTCCCCAAACGGAGTATGGTTTGGGGATTTTATTTTGTTAACAGCTTTCTTTCACGGAGTTGCTGTCTTGAACGGTTTTTTAAGGATAAATTACAACGGGATCCGTGGCGCAATGGTAGCGCGTCTGACTCCAGATCAGAAGGTTGCGTGTTCGATTCACGTCGGGTTCAATCCCCCGAATCTACTCCCGTTTTTTTTTTCTTTCTTTTCACACTTGACTAGACTTGTAAATTTGGTGGGGCGGGTTCAGGTCGATCGGATAAAAAATTTCGGATCGAACGGTGTCTGTTTTCATAATTATTATAAAAAAAATTAATAAATTATTTATTAATAAAATAAATAATTTTATAATTTTATTTAAGATAACATACATGAAATAACACGTGGGGGTCGAGTTAGGTTCCGATCTATTCGAGTTCAAATTCTTCTTTATCCAGTGATTTGCGGGTCAGATTGGGTGACCCAAATCCATAAACTTCGCACAAAAATGTAAATTGTATGTAATTACTTGTAAATTGTAATGCATGTTATATTTACATTTTTAGTAATAAGTATTTGTTTTCAATAACCACAATTGCTTTTTACATTTTTAGTAATAAGTATTCGTTTTCAATTATCATGCTTGTTGTAGTAATTACTTTTTATAAATAATTCTTTTTTGTCTAAAGTAAAAAAATATTAAATTTAAAGTTTCTAAATCACATTTTTCAAGATTAATGCTTTATTGAACACAATATTCAATGTCTCAAAATGCCCCATAAAAAATAGCATTATAAATAATGAAAAATAATTATTAGCCAAACAAACCCTAAATTATCGAACTCCGAAAAAAAAGTGGAAGTTTCGCATAGTACCCCTATATTTAAGCAAAATTCGCGAAATACCCAGAAATATGAACAATTTCGTGTGGTATCCTTGTATTATGTAATTTTTTCGTCATGTGTCCAATTGTTAGTACTTCGTTAACTTCTCGTTAACTTAAATAAAAAAGGAAGAAAAAAACAACGGATTTTTCGCCTGATAACCCTGAGGTATCGCTTAATTCGCGCGGTACCTCAAACTTTGGTATATTCCGCGTGGTAACTCTGAGGTTTAATTTATTTTCGCCAAATAACCAAATATCAAATTAATAACTGTTTATGTTAATGTAATTCAAAAAAAAACTAAAAAAGCCCAAAAAAATAAAATAATCCAAATGTCTTTCTCTGTACAATTTCAGAACTCGATTTCGTCCTTCTCCTCCTCTATTCGACTTCATCCCCTCTGAGCTATTCTTGGGCTGCTTGCGGTGGCGAGAGGCGAAGAGCGGAGGCATGCTAAATGCGTTTATTTTTTCAAAACTAATATATATCAACCCCAAACCTCAGCAATAGAAATTGTTGGTTTCAATTTGGCTTATGAACTGAAGTTAAGAACCAATTTCACTTCATACATACAAACAAAATGCCTTCATTTGATACGGTTTATCAGTCCACCAATGAACTTGTACGTAAATTTGCTTGTACTTTAAGTTTTAGGCTTGACTTATTTGTCTGAAAGATTTGTTCAATTTTCTTGCCCAATGTCTAAAATCCCCAAAATTCCCCAAATCCACCAAAGTCATAAAAAACCCTAAATTTGTAAATCCATAAATTCCTGTTTGAATTAGCTCGCGAATTGGAGTTACCACCTCACCGAAAATCTGTTCGACCGACCGGATTACGGACTTCTGCTTGCTGCCTCTCGCATATGCTCTTCGCCGCTCTCTGTCTCTCGCCTCCGCAAGCCGCCCAGCGCCCAGGAACAGCTCGGAGGGATGAAGTCGAACAGAGGAGGAGAAGGAAGAAATTGTGTTTTGAAGTTGTACAGAGAAGATAAAGACATTTGGGTTATTTTATTTTTTTATTTTTTCTAAATTAAATTAACGAAACAAAAATAAAACAAAGGTATTCCGTATTCCCTCATTTCTTCTGAGCTATTTTTTGGGCTTTTTTAGTTTATTTTTTGAATTAAAATCTATTATTAATCTGATATTTGGGTATTTTGCAAAAATAAAACAAACCTCAAGGTTACCACGCGAAATATACTAAAGTATGATGTACCGCGCGAATTAAGCGATACCTCAGAGATCCCAGACGAAAAATCCAAAAAAACAAATACAAAAAGCAAACCTACCTCAATGCCTTTGTCTTTAGTTGTGGAGACCAGGCTCACCCCTCACCAAAGAGAACGGAGAAGGCGACCAAGCAGGCGCCGCGACATGTTCTCGGTGGTGGCCGGAGTCGACGAAAATGGGCCTTTGCTGCTTGAAGGAGGAGAAGGCGCGACGTTGGTGGGAGGTGGCTTAGGAGGCGGTGGCACACGACGACGTGGCAAACGGTTGAGAAGACGGGACTGGAAGTCAAGCAGTGCACGACGAGGCGGCGATTCTAAGTACGAATTTTAGGATATTAAATTTTGATATTGGGGTTTTGAATTTTAAGGGTTCGAATCTAAGAAATTGAAACTGATTGTTAAGAATTCAATTGATTTGAGGATTTTAATTTAAACTTATGCACTCCAAGCTTTTTTGGGTTTCGTAATTTAGGATTTTGAATTTTAGGGCTCAAAATCTAGGGTTTCAAAATTTAAGGGTTCGAGGGGTTTGAAATTGATTTTTAAGAAATTGAATTGATTTAGGTATTTTATGGATTTTGATTGATATTGTTTTTCTTTGAAAAATTAAAGCATGTTTGGTATATGAGAGGACTTGTATAGGTGGTCTTAAGTTGATTGATCGGTTGAATACTTAGTAATATGGACTATCTATTTCTCTGTTGGACTTGTTTTCATAAGATTACTTCTTGTTATGAAATAAATTGTGTTAGTGGATGTTCTACAAAATCATATGATAGAGAAGTGCAAGGTTAAATGATCTTATCATGGGATTCTTACATTTTTTTATTGTTGGCTTGAGTCCATCAAATACAAAAGAACCATTTCTAAATCACAAAGCATCAGAGTAAAAGATAATGTTGACACATTGGACATGAATGATCAATATGAGACTTCAAGAGCAATTTTATAACACAATAAACACGATAATGTGTAGTGACAATTCTAATTTAGTTGATGTCAATCTTAGAACTAATGGCATGTCCTTCTGTGTCATATTCTTAAGCCTACAACATTACCCTCTTTCTTGTCATGAGAAAGGACAATAGACTATTTATTCACATGAAAAAAGGGTGTTGGAATATACAACCTTTTAGCCTATTAGCTCAAATGGTAGAGCTATGTGTTCAATACATATAAGATGTGGGTTCAAATCCCACATAGGTTACACGCATTTGAATGGGATTAGTACAATAAAAAGGCAATGCACGCAACTTACTTTGATTTTAGTTGCAAGTGGTAACCAATATATATATATATCAATTTTGTTTTGCAGATTGCGCACTCTTCTCTGAATGTTGTACAAAATGATGAGTTGTACATTACCATCTTCGTGTCATTTTCAAGAATCCTACTTGCAGAATATCAGTTATCCGAGGGTGTTGTTTCTCTCAATGACACAAAGTCTGACTACGCAAATGTTGTTTCTATGGATATCAAGAACAATGAGGGTGAGCCTCCTGATTGTCATGGTAAGTATTGTGAATCCAACTTTATCTAAATTTTTAGCAATATTCCTTCATGCGAGCAACTTTCCAAACAAAATCCTATTGGATTTTTGATGTAATGACAATTGCCTAACCACTATGAATGCATTCTTATATAACTTTTACATTACCAAAATCTTCCATCTTTCTCCTTAAGATGCACTATATTATCTATTGTACTAACCACATTTGCCATGTTTTAGAAGCAAATAAAAAGACTTTTTATCTTAGTTTAACATGATGAAAAATACTGAATTCTTTCAGAATTAATAAGCCCATGTGGGATTTGAACTCACATCATTATGCACGAGCATATTATTCTACCATTTGAGCTAATAGGCTAACAATAAACATTTAAGTTTCAAGTCTAAATTTCTATTGGTAATAGACAAATGAACTCTTCTATATTTGTCATAGTAGCATAGTATTGTAGCTCCTTCTCTTTCTTGAAGAGATGTGAATTGTTAGACAAAGAATGGCACCCGACTAAACCAAAAAAGATGAAAGCAAAAATGAATACATTACATATTAGCAAAAAATAAAATGATGCTGAATATGAACAACATAACATAATAGAAGAAATTAATACCATTCGAGCACCTGCAGGCTACAGTGACCACAATGTGCAACACAAAAAGCCCTTATTATAAGAATATGACATAAAAAGGCCATATACTTTTGGCAGTGAAAGTGCTCAAACCTGAATGAAAACAAAGGTTATGCTTCCAGTTCTGGATAAAATTCCTAACAAATAAAAGTTTTGACTGTAAAAGTCATTTATCTAATCCCATGCCAACAAAAAGGAGAGATTTCTATGTTGTAAAGCTCTTATTACCTGCATATTCAAAAGTTTTAGTGATGTAGAAAATAGCCCATAGAAACATCCCCCATTAGTTCCACCAAGTTGTTGGCAAATCATTAATCTAACGCCTATCTGACTCACAAATTAAATGTCGAGTAAAGGTTTAAATTATAAGTATTCAAATTTGTAAGAAATTTGCATCAGGAAAAAAATATGTGAGTTACTAGCTGACAAACTTAAATCTTTTGTCAAATTTGCATCTGTAATAACCCTCATTTTAATGTAGTTTCTATTTTTGATGATAATAATAAGTTTATGGTATTTCTTTTAAAAGAAGAATAATTTAAATGAACCTTAACTTAAGTAAAAAATTATGCCTTAAATAATTTTTGCACAAGGATTACATTAAAGAGTATAATAAGTAGCTAAAAAATATTTTAAAATGGTTAAAAAATAAATTTGGAAAGTTATATCAATTTGGTAATTGAAACTAGGCAAGAAAATGACAATTTAAAAAGTTTGTGGTTAGATGGTGAGTATTTATGGATACAAATGCCCCAAATTATTTAATTCGGACTCCACATATAAATTTCCTAAACCATGGTAACACTCCTATAAATAGTTAATAAAGTGGGCCAAAATTGTAATTTCTCTTAAAGTGAATTGAAAAGCTTACTTAAGTAAGCTCTCTTGTTTACGTAAAGAGATATCAAACTTCCAGATGGAAATTTGAGTTCGTTAAGTGATAGATTGTACGAACTATATTTTTGAATCGAACAGAATTAATAAACTGCATAAATAAATTGCACTGTAATATAAGAAATTACAACGAAGAACTATCGAACAGTAATCGAAACTGGATCTGATGCAGAGTCGAGACGAATCTCTTTCCTTAATTTTGAAATCGCTCCGTATTGCGACGGTTCTGTAGCGATCCGAATCCCAGGATACAACTGCGATGATCTTATGTGTTGCACAATCAAACTTCAGAAGCCTACGAACCTAGCTTTCTGTGTGTATACTCTCAGACTCGATAAAAACGAAGGAGGAGGAAGACGATGTGGAGACTGTGTTTGGATGATGATGAATGAGAGGCAGAGTGCTCTCTTATAGAGCCTCTGGAGTCCGTTGGCACACCAACATAGTGGAGGAGAAGAAGGTGGGAGCACTCAACAACTGTCCCGGATTCTCTCTAAGAATGGGTCAAAATTGTTGCAACAGCTTCAGACTCTGGATCGGCCCAAAAAGTAGCGTTGGCTGACCAGCCCAATCCGACCCAACCCAACTCGGCCCAAGCCTAGGCTCAGCTTAGCTCAGCCCGCCCGGTCGGGTCCGACGCGACTCGACTCGGCTCGGCGCGCGTGTGGTCTTGTTGAGCTAGGTCCTCTCCCCATTACACATTGGTGGTGACCCAAGGCCACAACCTTGGATCCAATTTCCTAGTATATATACTAGTGAATTTTGTCCCAAACTTTCAATGTGGGATGCACATTTCATCCCAAATTTTTCCCAAGTTATGCACTTCAAGCAACCAACTTTGGGCTTCCATTTCTCATCCAAACGGAATTCATTTTTATCATATGAGTACATTACGAGAATGTGCTCGCGGAGACGAAGCTAATGCTTCCATTTTTCGGTGTTTTCATTGGCCGGAGCCCACCGAAATTGTGCCCGGAAAAGTTACCGGAGCCACTTAAAAATGAGTCCCAACAATCCCCCACATGAATAGAAATGACTCTAAACATATGTAAACTTAGACAGAAAGACTTTTGAGAGTACAGTCGAAAAATCACTACATCTGGGCTGGGAGTGTTTTTCAGCCTTGAACCGCCCATAGTGAGTAACTATCGGATTTACTCGACCAGGTAGTGAACATGATGTCTTGAATCACCCATGCTTTGATGTAAACCGAAACAATAGCTATCACACAGTTTCATCTTCTCACAGAACTAGGTTCTCTTGTTGTGTTCATTTTGGCCTTGAACATCCCTGGTTATTCATGAGTGAACTTGGAGAATGTAGCCTCTCTTCATTCTCCTAGAAACGGCCCCATTTCACACTCATAAGGTGATTGACCATAAAGAGTATCCTATCATACTCTACTTTTATTTCAAAGCTATGGAATCATTAAAAGCCAAGTTTAACCTCAACTCATACAGGTAGCACTGTTCATCATCCTAGGAACTGGGAGGAGAACTAAGTCTCCCAGTGCTCATCTGGATTCAGCTTGATTTAGTTTTCCCTTTGAACCTACATCTTGGGATCTCCAGTCACGTAGGTGGGGTTTTCCATCAAGCATCCTCTTTTGTCATAGGCTTTAAACCCATTCCTCTTGATGATTTGACAACTTGATCTCGTGACAATCCTTTAGTAAATGGATTCGCTAGGTTGTCAGCCGATTTGATATAATCTATTGAGATTACACAATTCGAGAGTAGTTGTATAATGGTTTTGTGTCGTCTTCTTATATGACGTGACTTACCATTGTACAAACGACTCAGTGCCCGTGCTATAGCCGATTGACTGTCACAGTGTACACATAATGCTGGCACTGGTTTATCCCACATTGGGATATCTTCCAAAAAAATCCGAAGCCATTCAGCTTCCTCTGTTGCTTTGTCTAAAGCAATGAACTCAGATTCCATAGTGGATCTAGCCAATAATGTTTGTTTGGAAGATTTTCAATATACTACTGCACCACCAAGTGTAAATACATATCCACTTGTGGATTTTGAGTTTCTAGAATCTGATATCTAGTTTGCATCACTGTTTAGAAAGGCAGTTTTCACATCCATTTGATGGATTTCTAGGTGATACGATCAATCCCCGCGTTGCAAGACTGATCGTAGGTTCGGATCGTTTGTTCTTCCCAAGCAAGCACTCGTTCTTCGCGTTCTTCGTGTTCTTGGCTTTCTTCAAGAACTCCTTCAAGGGAAACAACGTTATGTTCCCCTTTCTTGGGTTTGGTGGATCAAACCCTGGCGGCGGATGGGAGGAGGGGTTCAACGTTATGAACACCCGAGGTGGTGGAAGGAGGCCAACGTTATGGCTCCTTAGAGAACTTTGAGAAAAGGCTAGGAGAGCCTTCAAAGGGAGAGAGAGAGAGAGAGAGAGGTGAAGCCAAGTGACAACTAGGAGGAACTCTCCACTAGATTGTCTTAAACTTAACTTGAGGATTACAAAGAGAGTCCTACCCTATTTATAGATAAACAAAGGGAAAACTAGGGTTGAAGAGGAAACCCTAATGGGCTTGGGCCCAAGACATCAAGGCCCAACCCATTACATCATTCTATAAAGGGAATGCAAAACATAACAAGTATAGCTATAAATAGAAAGCGGGCCCACAACCAAAGTGAGCAAGCCAACGTGACATGGCTCATGAAACGATGTCACCGAGAGCACGCACGCCAGAGAGGCACGGCCCGTAAATAGAACCACATGGAACCTTGCGTCGAAGAAGACGCCCTTCACTCGGCGCCACATGGGACGCCAGGGACGCGCAAGCCAGAGCTGCGCTAGACTCGGGTCTTGGCCCAGGTCACTGTCCATCACTAGGTTTCGTAATGCTGCTATTGCTATTAGAATTCTGATTGAAGTTATTCTTGTGACTGGAGAATAAGTGTCGAAGAAATTCAAGCCCTCTTTTTGAATCCTTGCACCACAAGCCTAGCCTTGTGCTTCTCTATTGAGCCATCGTTTTCAGTTTTGTTTTGAAAATCCATTTGCACCCAAGTGCTTTACACCCTTGTGGCAAATCGACTAACTCCCATGTATGGTTTTGCATAATGGAGTCTATTTCGCTTTTGACTGCTTCTTTTCATGAAGGTACATCGGGTGTAGACATGGCTTCTTTGAATGTTCTAGGCTCATTTTCTAAAAGAAAGGCCGTTATGAACTCATGCCCAAAGGATTTCTCCTTTCGAGCTCTTTTGCTTCGTCTAGGTTCATCTTCTGTTTTATTTACAGAAGTGCTTGCTTCTCTTTGTTCACGAGTTCGTTTCAGATGTTCTTCATCCTTGCACGGAAACACATGTTCAAAGAAGGACGCATTCCTTGATTCCATTATTGTATTTGTATGTATGTCTGGTATGTCAGATTTATATACCAAAAACCGATAAGCACTACTGTTGTGTGCATATCTTATGAAAATACAATCAACGGTCTTAGGTCCGATTGTGACCTTTTTAGGAGGTGGTACTGCCACTTTTGCTAGGCACCCCACACTTTGAGGTATTTGTACGATGGTACGTTACCTTTTCAAAGTTCGTATGGCATCTTGCCAGTAACCTTATGCGGTATCTTGTTGAGGATATAATTGGTGGTAAGCAACGCTTCCCCCCACATGTTCTGGGGTAACCCAGATTCCTGCAACATTGCATTCATCATCTCTTTCAGAGTTCGGTTCTTTCGTTCCGCAACTCCGTTAGATTCTGGTGAGTAGGGAAAAGTTGTTTGATGAATAATCCCGTGTTCTCTACAGAACGCGTTGAAAGGTTCATCATACTCGCCTCCTCTATCACTTCTGATTATTTTTATGGTTTTGCTAAGTTGGTTTTCAACTTCCAACTTGTATTCCTTGAATTTCTCCAAGGCTTCATCCTTGCTTCTTAGCAAGTATACATAACAGTATTTTGTGCAATCATCGATAAAGGTCACGAAATACTTTTTACCGCCTCTAGTTTGCACAAATTTTAAATCACACAGATCTGTGTGTATTAAACCTAGAGGTTCGATTATTCTCTCTACATGTGGGGATGGCGTTTTTGTGAGTTTGGCCTGTACGCATACTTCACATTTGTCTTTACTTGATTTGCATTTTGGAATCAGGTTCATGTTAATTAGTCTTTGTATAGACTTGTAATTCACATGCCCTAATCGTTCATGCCAAATATTAAAAGACTCAACAACATATGCAATAGGATTATTCTTATTCATTGAAACATCGGATACACTAGATTTTGGGATGACTGTCATTACATACAATTTGACTAGTCCATCCTTTACATATCCCTTGCCCAAATAAACCCTATTCTTAGAGAGAACTAGCTTGTCAGACACAAACTTCACCGCGAAGCCGTTCTTGCTCAGCAAAGTGTCGGAGATCAGATTCTTCCTTATTTCTGGCACACGCATGACGTTGTTGAGAGTCAGCTCCTTCTCGAAAGTCAGCTTTAACACCACTTTGCCATGATCTTCTACCTTGGATGTGGACGAGTTCCCCATAAATAGATGCTCGTCGCTCTTGCTCTGCTGATAAGTGGTGAACATTCCCCTGTCAGAGCATATATGTCTGGTGGCACCTGTATCATACCACCATTCCCTCGGGTTGCTTCCAACCATGTTGACTTCAGACACTACAGCACATAGATCTGCATCCGAGAGCCTGCCTTCGGTCATGTTGACTTGGGATTTCCCCTTGTCCTTGCGTGGGTCAGCCTTGCTTCGACATTCGTCAGCCTTGCTTCGACATTCGTCAGCCTTGTGACCCATTTTTCCACACTTGTGGCATTTCCCACTGAACTTCTTAGTTGGTTGCTTCTTGAAGTTGTTGGAGCTTTGGGGTTGTAACTTTCGTTTCTTCCCTTTGTCCTTGTGTTCAGCCAAGTTAGCCTTCTGTTTCACAGGCTGAACACCATCTGCTTTGCGGTTGGTTGACTCAATCCGCAGCCTGACAATCAAGTCTTCAACGGTCATCGCCTTTCGCTTGTGCTTTAGGTAGCTCTTGAAATCCTTCCAACCTGGAGGGAGTTTCTCAATGAACGCAGCCACCTGGAACGTCTCACATATCGACATTCCTTCAGCAATGATCTCGTGCTTAAGAAGTTGCAGCACTTCAACTTGCTTCATGATGGGCTTAGAGTCCACCATTTTGAGGTCCAGAAACTTCGTCACTGCGAACTTCTTGGAGCCTGCATCCTCAGACTTGTATTTTCTTTCCAAGGCAATCCAGAGTTCCTTGGATGTCTTGATCTTGTTGTACACATTGTACAGTGGATCTATCAGGCGGTTTTGAACCCAACCTTTGCACAGAAAATCCCCATGAGTCCAGGCCTCAAAGCTAGATACGGCGTATGGATCTGTATTGTGAGGCAAAAGCACAGGCTTATCCTCTTTTAGATACTTCTCTAGCTTCAGTGTGGTCAGAAAGAAGAACATCTTCTGCTGCTATGTCTTGAAGCCAGTTCCATCGAACTTTTCTGCCATCAGCCCTGCATTTACAGCACCGAGAATATGAACTGTCGGTTGGACAGTCTGATAAGCAGTCGGTTAGACAATCTGATTAGCATCAATTCCTACCCTCACGGCTTGTAGATTTGCCGCTGGCAGGTTTACTGCTGGCAGATTCACTCATGCAGATTCCCTGCATGCAACTTCACTGCTGGCAGACCACTCCCAAACTGAATTTAGGGTGTCGACTCAGCAGGATTTCCATTACCGGCTCCAGCAACATCAATAACAGTTTTCTCAGTCATGTCAGCCATACTATCAGAATTTGTTCACAGAAACGCAAACCAGAAATCAGTACGAAGTTCAGTATGGAAATATTACGAATGCAATTTATTTTTGAATTAAATTATAGAAGAGAAAAAATTTGATGGATAATTTTCGGAACTTTTTTTTCCTGCGTAAACAGTTTAGAAACTACAGATACAAAATTTCATGCGCTATGTATAAACTCCAGAAATAAAATTTGGTTAGTGCGTAATGCAGTTTAAGCGGAAGTTCAGAATTAAGACTGTAGGAACTATATTCCTGAATCGAACATAATTAATAAACTACATAAATAAATTGCACTGTAATATAAAAAATTACAACGAAGAACTACCGAACAGTAATCGGAACTGGATCTGATGCAGAGTCGAGACGAATCTCTTTCCTTAATTCTGAAATCACTCCGTACTGCGACGGTTCTGTAGCGATCTGAATCCCAGAGTACAACTGCGATGATCTTCTGTATTTCACAATCAAACTTCAGAAGCCTGCGAACCTAGCTTTCTGTGTGTATACTCTCAGACTCGATAAAAACGAAGGAGGAGGAAGACGATGTGGAGACTGTGTTCGGATGATGATGAATGAGAGGCAGAGTGCTCTCTTATAGAGCCTCTGGAGTCCGTTGGCGCACCAACGGAGTGGAGGAGAAGAAGGTGGGAGCACTCATCAACTGCCCCCGGATTCTCTCTAAGAATGGGTCAAAGCTGTTGCAATAGTTTCAGACTCTGGATCGGCCCAAAAAGTAGCGTTGGTTGGCCAGTCCAAGCCCAGCTCAGCCCGACACGACGCGCGTGGTCTTGTTGAGCTAGGTCCTCTCCCCATTACACATTGGTGGTGACCCAAGCCCAGCTCAGCTCAACCCGAGTCCGTTGGCGCACCAATAGAGTGGATGAGAAGAAGGTGGGAGCACTCAGCAACTGCCCCCGGATTCTCTCTAAGAATGGGTCAAAGATGTAGCAATAGTTTCGGACTCTGGATCAGCCCAAAAAGTAGTGTTGGTTGGCCAGTCTAAGCCCAGCTCATCCCGACGCGACGCGCGTGGTCTTGTTGAGCTAGGTCCTCTCCCCATTACACATTGGTGGTGACCCAAGCCCA
This sequence comes from Rheum nobile, assembly GCA_027886185.1. Classification (NCBI taxonomy): domain Eukaryota; kingdom Viridiplantae; phylum Streptophyta; class Magnoliopsida; order Caryophyllales; family Polygonaceae; genus Rheum; species Rheum nobile. The sequence continues at coordinate 1,907,334 of WOAB01000248.1, read as the reverse complement.
GCTCAGCTCAGCCCGAGTCCATTGGCGCACCAACAGAGTGGAGGAGAAAAAGGTGGGAGCACTCAGCAACTGCCCTCGGATTCTCTCTAAGAATGGGTCAAAGCTGTTGCAACAGTTTCGGACTCTGGATCGGTCCAAAAAGTAGCGTTGTCGCATGGCGTCTTCCTCCTCTGTAGCTGACATGGAGGGCTGGGTCACATCATGGGAGCACTCAGCAACTGCCCCCAGATTCTCTCTAAGAATGTAATACCCCTCATTTTTAGTAAGAGTATTTGGGTAATTTTCCAAACCCTCGTCAATTATTCGGGACGCGTTAGGTGAAGTTCAGAATTTATGTAGCTCGTGTTCGATCTCTGTATTATTTCCCTGAGAGGTATAAAATACATTCGACGTATTTTCGGGGCTTAGAATATTTGTTTGGGTACAAATATTTAAGATCCGGGGTTTTAAACCCATGCCAAACCTTTTCCCGGGTAAACAGACGCGGAAAGGGCAATTCCGCGACCGCGGAATAATAGCTCCCAGAGGAGCTGGGATTTGAATTTTCCGCGACCGCGACAGAGCCCACCACGACCGCGGAAATGTGCAGAGGGCACAGTCGGGCATGCGAGCCACGTGCTCGTCGTCGCCGTCGATCCCTCGCTCCACCGTTGATCTTATCAGGCTGCTCTCTCTCCTTGGCCTATAAATGGGAGTCGATTCGGAGGGTTGAGAGCACTCCAAATCCCGATCTCTCTCTCCCAAGGTGCTTGTCGCCGGAGTTTGAGCTTTCGTCGGAAAATTTGAAGTCGTCGCCGGAGCTCTCGTTGGAGGTGGTGGTGCTCGTAGGGTGGTTGCATTGGAGGCGCAAAGGAGGTCGGAAGTGAAGCCGCCGCGAATCGAGCCCCAAGGAGTCCCCGCCGGTGAGTTCCTCGTTATTTTGGGTCGCCGGAGTTCATGTCCGCGATCGTGGACATGAACTGCCGCGACCGCGGCTGTGACAAGGCCGGCCGCGCCCGCGGCCGCTGCCTTTGGCACTCGCGGACACTCGTCCTTGACGACCGTGACCGTGGCAGTGCCCACCGCGACTGCGGATTGCCTGGGCAATCGCGATCGTGGCCTTGGGTATTGCCGGTCTCGATCGGGACTTTCGTTCCTTCGATTTGGTTCGTTCTTCCTTAGATTCGTATATTTTAGTTGTCGAATCTAACCTAGGGTTTCTTTGTGGGGTCATTGTCCGTACGAATATGTAATCCGGTTCCCGTTCCGGACCTAGAAACCCGTCGTCGCTCAATTGTTCGTCTAGTCTAAGGCAAGTGGCGGTTCGCTCTTGCTTAATCATTACATATTCTATTAATTATCAATTGCTTTTAATTGTTAATTAAATAGGAGTGAACTGTTGTTTTCGTTTGGGAACAGATTTGATAAACGTATTTGATACGATTAAAATGTGATATTATAATAGGTTGTATATATTGCTAGAAACAATGCTTATATCTGTGATGACCGTAATGGTTTTGTTGTGGATTTAAATGCAAACTTAAATGCTAGATTAGCACGAGTATTCGTAGGAACGTTAATTCCTTATGTGGATTAATCGTTTCTTTATAACTCAGTATTAGTATAACAATTCTCTAAGGCTTTCCAGATCATGACCCATTGCTTCTTACCCACCCGTAAGGATAAGAAGTGTTCAGCACCTTGCTAGTGCCATTGGGTGGCGTAATGTCACCATGTGTTAAACTTTCGTAGTCACTCGATATGGTAAACTTTCGTAGTTACTCGAGATGATATATTTATATGATAAAAGCTTATAACGTAAATGTGCGTTTTGAAATTAAATAAGATAAGTGCGATTATGCACATAATTAATATACCCTCGGGCGAGGAGTACAACTTGTAAACTCACCTGGACTTCGATTAGAGTAAGTTCTCCTTCCAAATCTGAAATTGCATTACACGGTGAGGTTGGTCGTGGACCCAAATGGTCAAGTCTTTTTAAACGCTTGTGTGAAATTATAATGTTCCCAAACATTTGTCATACTTTCCCGTAAGACTCAATCTTTTGGAGTCTTCTCTTCATATGTTTCCCTTAAGACCCAATTCCTTGGAGTCTTCTTTTAGTGCATGTCTAAACCTTAATCATTCCGTGAAAGTTCCGGGTTATATATCGTTCCTTCGGTTGTTATTCGAGGGACAATGATAGTAAACGGTTACGATCACTAGAACCATCTGTTTTCACCCTTGCATAGTCTTTCATTAGACTAACCAACCGGGTTTTATTCCTTGCATGGTTGGTTGGTGTCATCCGTCCTATACGACACATCAGTGGTCGGTTCCCGAGGACTCGAAATAAACAAATTGAAGAAGAGACTTGCAGTCGCAGATTTAAGTGCCGGTATTTCAAGATCATTAAGTATTACTTTAATATGTATTTTTATAACCTAGTCATGTATTAGGTTTATTCTTAAAGTCTTCCGCTGTGTAATTTATAAGTTTTCCGCTGGGATTTCACTATGTTGTAAAACACTCCTCTCGTATTGGGAGAAATCTTTTAATAAAAGTATTTAGGTTTATATGAAAATGTCTTCCGCTGTTTAATCCTTCGTTGTGTAACATGTTTATTTAAGATTGATTGTTCCGATTAAAGCCTTGGGTGACATCGGACAATAGCGTTTGAGGTCACTGACATGTGGCACTACCGATATAAATCGGGGGTGTTACAATTATGGTATCAGAGCAACAGTTTGAAAATTATTGGCCTATTATTAGGTTTGAGAATTTTCGAAAATTAATTTCGAAACTATTTTCAACCTATCTTCTATTTTGAAATAAATTTTGAGAGTTTTAATGTTAAATTTAAAAGTTTTAATTATTTCTTGGAATTTAATTTAAACCAATGTTTTAGCTATTTTAACTTCAAAAGCTATTTATAACTGGTTTATAAAATGTCGTGATTGAATTAAGTTTATGATTGTAACCTTAAAAGTGCAAAAAAAAAATCTTCTTAGTAAGAGTTTTGTGATAATCATATCACTAGTTTGAGGAACTAACTTCATAAATAACTATTTATATATATAAGGTTTAAAGATATAATGTATGAAGTTGAAAATATAAGATTTAAGAGATTTTTTCAAACTTCTGCAAGATTCAAGTTGTTACTTATTCCTTAGAGCCAGTCTTAGGAATATCATTTCTCCTTAGATGGAATGTCATTCAAAGGTTGACATTTCTCTTAGAGTTCCTTTCTAGTAATTCAGAGAAGAAGTCGTTTCTGCGGTTAGTGGTGATGGGTCAGTCAGACTAATATAAAGTTATTAGTTTGGACCCTTACAATCTGTATCATAACGTATTTGACTAAAGTGTCATGATCAAGTTGGAAAAGTTCTAAATCAACGTTATGGTTCATCAGAAGATGGTGAACACAAGAAACACAGTCCGTGCTGATGCAGGACCGAGTAACAACCCAATGCTGAATCTGAGGAGCGCCGCTAATCAAGGGAAAGAAAGCGAGTCTGTCTCTCACAATAACCCCGCAGGCGTTGGCCAAGCATAGGCTAATCCTCCGGTAGTGTTGGATGTCGCGACCAAAGAAGCCATTCGTGGGTTTATTGTACAGACGGTGACCGACGTAATTCGGTCAATGGCACCGCAAGCACAAGGTGTTCCAGTTCCTCAGGTTATTCCTGAAGTTGAGGAGCCAGTGGATCACGTACCCCAGGTGGATGCCGTCAGGAACAGAGGAACTTACAGTCAAGCCTTGAAGGCCATGAGCTCAATGAGGCCTGACTGCTACGACGGTACTGGAGAACCGGTCAGAGTGACGTATTGGTTCTCGCATATGGAACGACTATTCAGGAACGTGGATTGCACTGAGGCTGAGAAGGTGCACATCGTCTCCCTTCAACTCAAGGATGTGGCTAGCGAATGGTGGGAGAGCACTGGTTTAGCCGATCATCCCGAGTTGAATTGGGGTATGTTCAAAGCAAAGATGACTGACCGTTTTTTTTCCCGTGCTATGAGGGAGGAGAAACACAAGGAATTTCTATACCCTAAGACCGATGGGTTAAAGGTGACTGAGGTTACAGCTAAGTTCAATCACTTGTTGCAATATGCTGGGCCAGAAGTGTCGAGCGGGGAACAAAAGATCTGGTACTTCCATGGATGGATGAATCCAGAAATCAAACCTCTAATGGTGCGTCCCAGTTGTTCTACATTAGAGCAATATGTGGATGCGGCCTACAAGGTAGAGGTCACACTGGAAGAATCCGCCCAAAAGCGGGAGAAGCAGGTTAAAGGAAAGGGTGGGCAACAGGATCGTCAGGTTGGTACATTCAAGCAACCGGCATCGCCTACCAAATTTGAGAAATCTGGTCGTGCTAAGACCGACATGACTCAGTCAGACTCCGCTAGAGGCTCCGGTTGGAGTAGCGGGGTGATTCTGTGCCACAACTGTGGTGAAGTTGGGCATAAAAGTTTTAACTGTCAAAAGGAAAAGCGGGTATGCTACTATTGTGGAAGGGAAGGCCACATGAAATCTTACTGTAGGAAAAAGGGTCAAGGACCAACGCAGTCTTATCAAGCCTCAAATGTTGGCATTAGGCAGAACCCAAAGCCATAGGTATCTGCTCTTGGGCAATCTATGGCTCGTAATAAAGGCAAAGCGCATATGGAGTCTTCAGGTCAGGGACAATGACTTTTCGTGATGCGTCAAGCCGACGGGAAGGAACCCTAATCGATTAATTGTATTTTTGCTAAGCCTTTCCTTAAGAATAGGGAGCAAAGACTTGCGTCGATGGTCTCCATAGTTTAAGTAATCTGTCTGTTTGACTTTTTGTCAGTAGTAGTAATGTAATGTTTTGAATAAATAAAGAAGTGTGTCCTTGTTTCAGAAATTACTGAATTCGTTGCTGTTACAATTAGGAGGTCATGCTGTAGGCATTGATATGGATAGTAGATTGTGTGGGGAATATAATGGCCTTAAGTTAGAAATAAGTTATTTGAGACAGATAAACAAACCTTTGGGATATGAGTCAGAAAAAGGACGGCTGAGCCAAATCTAAGTGGACCAAATGATTAAAATTGGTAGGTTGTACGATTAGGGAATAAGGAGTTATGATACTTGTAAGGTTGCAAGGTTTGATATTGGATTTTATGCGAGTATGTCAGTTATAAGGCTTTTGGTGCAATTCTTTGGAGAAGATTAAGTTGTAAAGTTACTGTGTTAGAAAGAGGCCACTTAAATGGAAAGATTACAGTTTGAGGATAGATTATGTTGATGATTCCGATAAATTAAAGGATTTAGTGGAGAGAATTGTCTATGTGCGCCTAAGGAGTAAGGTAGCATGCGTTACTCATATAAAGTTATTAAAGGATCCGGATAGAAGTGACTGATGCGGTTGATAATGAATCATTTATCAGGATGGTACCTTAAGGATATAGGAGTAATGTCTCATGTGATTCGTTTTGAGGAACATAGGAATAAAGGTATTGTGATTATGTTTGGAGAAAGTTAAGGAACCTTAAAGGTTTAAGTTAGAGATTGAATAAGGAATACTTTAAGTTAATCTTGGATAAATGGTAAATATTTGTAAAGCAAAAGGGTGCTCGATTTGGGATAATAAATCGCATGAGGACAACTGATTGCCTAAGGATTTTTGGGTGAATAGCAAACTCGACCGGTAAAAGTTGTTACGGTTTTAAAGGTCGATAGTGTGGCATAAAGTAAGTTTGTAGATGATATCAAGTGGACTTGAGGAAAAGGTGACCTACGTCTATTAAGGTGATCGTATGACACATTGAGGTAAAACTAGAGTATAACCTTGTGGAATGGATTATTAGATCATGTTGAGGTAATCGGACTTAGGTTGTGGTGTGAGTAATTGTGGGATCACAGGAGTGGAGATTTTGAGTTAAAGTTATGGCACAAGGGCCAAATGCGAGTAAGGAAACCAATGTAGTAGGTGAGTCGTGTATATAAGGAGTAAGGTCTATATGACAAGAGAAGTACTAAGTTGAGGTATAGTTGAATTCTATGTATGTACTTGAGGATTGGATTGTCGAAAGGAAGTTAGTAGAAAGATGTTGTATTCTCCCAATTAAGGACATCAAGGTCTGTAGGAGGAATAAGTCATAACAATGAGGTTATATTGGAGATTGTATTGGATACTCTGAGCGAGACAATGGTAATCTTGTGAATGATAACATCTGTTCTAGTAAGAGAAAGGAAAGCAGGCGGTATGTTGTGAGAAGAATCATGATCGAGTAAATAGTTAGATTTTTTGGTGGTACAGGTTTCGAAAACCAAATTTATTTAAGGATATCGACTTAAGGAAGAGAAGTTTTATACTTTGAGAGATGTTTAGAGAAAGAGAAAAGGGGAATCTGTGTATTCTCATGCTTAAGGTATAGCGGGACTAGTGCGATGATTTTGGGAGACGATTATCCTAAGATAATTATGACTTTGAGGATGGTCATGAGTTAGTACAAAATAGTACATGGAAGTAGGCTATGCGAGACAATGATATGGTTAAGGAATTAGATCGTTTTCCAGAAGCAAGTATATGGATGCAATAATTATGGAAGTTAAGATCATGTAGTGAGATTATGGTGAATCTGGTCCCATTAGTTTAGCGATGCAAGTTTTGGGGTCGAAACTTATTTTAAGGGGGTAGTGATGTAATACCCCTCATTTTTAGTAAGGGTATTTGGGTAATTTCTCAAACCCTCGTCAATTATTCGGGACGCGTTAGGCGAAGTTCGGAATTTTTGTAGCTCGTGTTCGATCTCTGTATTATTTCCCTGACAGGTATAAAATACATTCGACGTATTTTCGGGGCTTAGAATATTTGTTTGGGGTACAAATATTTAAGATCCGGGGTTTTAAACCCATGCCAAACCTTTTCCCGGGTAAACAGACGCGAAAAGGGCAATTCTGCGACCGCAGAAGAATTTCCGCGACCGCGGAATAATAGCTCCCAGAGGAGCTGGGCTTTGAATTTTCCGCGACCGCGGCAGAGCCCACCGCGACCGCGGAAATGTGCAAAGGGAACAGTCGGGCATGCGAGCCACGTGCTCGTCGTCGCCGTCGATCCCTCGCTCCACCGTTGATCTTGTCAGGCTGCTCTCTCTCCTTGGCCTATAAATGGGAGTCGATTCGGAGGGTTGAGAGCACTCCAAATCCCGATCTCTCTCTCCCAAGGTGCTTGTTGCAACAATTTCGGGATCTAGATCGGCCCAAAAAGTAGCGTTGGTTGGCCAGTCCAAGCCCAGCTCAGCTCGACGTGACACGCGTGGTCTTGTTGAGCTAGGTCCTCTCCCCATTACACATTGGTGGTGAACCAAGCCCAACTCAGCTCAGCCCGAGTCCGTTGGCGCACCAACAGAGTGGAGGAGAAGAAGGTGGGACCACTCAACAACTGCCCCCAGATTCTCTCTAAGAATGGGTCAAAGCTGTTGCAACAATTTCAGACTCTGGATCGGCCCAAAAAGTAGCGTTGTCGCATGGCCTCTTCCTCCTCTATAGCACCAACAGAGTGGAGGAGAAGAAGGTGGGAGCACTCAGCAACTGCCCCCAGATTCTCTCTAAGAATGGGTTAAAGTTGTTGCAACAGTTTCGGACTCTGGATCGGCCCAAAAAGTAGCATTGTCGCATGGCATCTTCCTCCTCTGTAGCTGACATGGAGGGTTGGGTCACATCATGGGAGCACTCATCAACTGCCCCCAGATTCTCTCTAAGAATGGGTCAAAGCTGTTACAATAGTTTCGGACTCTGGATCGGCCCAAAAAGTAGCGTTGGTTGGCAGTCCAAGCCCAGCTTAGCCCGACGCGACGCACGTGGTCTTTTTGAGCTAGGTCCTCTCCCCATTACACATTGGTGGTGATCCAAGCCCAGCTCAGCTCAGCCCGAGTCTGTTGGCGCACCAATAGAGTGGAGGAGAAGAAGGTGGGAGCACTCAACAACTGCCCTCGGATTCTCTCTAAGAATGGGTCAAAGCTGTTGCAACAGTTTCAGACTCTGGATCGGCCCAAAAAGTAGCGTTGGTTGGCCAGTCTAAGCCCAGCTCAGCCCGACGCGACGCACGGGGTCTTGTTGAGCTAGGTCCTCTCCCCATTACACATTGGTGGTGACCCAAGCCCAGCTCAGCTCAGCCCGAGTCCGTTGGCGCACCAACAGAGTGGATGAGAAGAAGGTGGGAGCACTCAACAACTGCCCCCGGATTCTCTCTAAGAATGGGTCAAAGATGTAGCAACAGTTTCAGACTCTGGATCGGCCCAAAAAGTAGCGTTGGTTGGCCAATCCAAGCCCAGCTCAGCCCGACGCGACGCGCGTGGTCTTGTTGAGCTAGGTCCTCTCCCCAATACACATTGGTGGTGAGCCAAGCCCAGCTCAGCTCATCCCGAGTCCGTTGGCGCACCAACAGAGTGGAGGAGAAGAAGGTGGGAGCACTCAACAACTGCCCCCGGATTCTCTCTAAGAATGGGTCAAAGCTGTTGCAACAGTTTCAGACTCTGGATCGGCCCAAAAAGTAGCGTTGGTTGGCCAGTCCAAGCCCAGCTCAGCTCAGCCCGAGTCCGTTGGCGCACCAACAGGGTGGAGCACTCAACAACTGCCCCCGGATTCTCTCTAAGAATGGGTCAAATTTGTTGCAACAGCTCAGCCCGACGCGACGCGCGTGGTCTTGTTGAGCTAGGTCATCTCCCCATTACACATTGGTGGTGACCCCCCAATGTGTAATGGCGAGAGGACCTAGCTCCCAGCAACTGCCCCCGGATTCTCATTTCATCCCAAATGCACTTCAAGCAACCAACAGAGTGGAGGAGAAGAAGGTAGGAGCACTCATCAACTGCCCCCGGATTCTCTCTAAGAATGGGTCAAAGCTGTTGCAATAGTTTCAGACTCTGGATCGGCCCAAAAAGTAGCGTTGGTTGGCTAGTCCAAGCCCAACTCAGCTCAGCCCGAGTCCGTTGGCGCACCAACAGAGTGGAGCACTCAGCAACTGCCCCCAGATTCTCTCTAAGAATGGGTCAAAGCTGTTGCAACAGTTTCAGACTCTGGATCAGCCTAAAAAGTAGCGTTGGTTGGCCAGTCCAAGCCCAGCTCAGCTCAGCCCGAGTCCGTTGGCACACCAACAGAGTGGAGCACTCAGCAACTGCCCTCGGATTCTCTCTAAGAATGGGTCAAAGCTGTTGTAACAGTTTCAGACTCTGGATCGGCCTAAAAAGTAGCGTTGGTTGGCCAGTACAAGCCCAACTCATCTCAGCCCGAGTCCGTTGGCACACCAAAGTGGAGCACTCAACAACTGCCCCCTGATTCTCTCTAATAATGGGTCAAAGTTGTTGCAACAGTTTCAGACTCTGGATCAACCCAAAAAGTAGCGTTGGTTGGCCAGTACAAGACCAGCTCAGCCCGACGCGACACGCGTGATCTTGTTGAGCTAGGTCCTCTCCCCATTACACATTGGTGGTGACCCAACAGAGTGGAGCACTCAACAACTGCCCCCAGATTCTCTCTAAGAATGGGTCAAAGCTGTTGCAACAGTTTTAGACTCTAGATCGGCCCAAAAACTAGCGTTGGTTGGCCAGTCCAAGCCCAGCTCAGCTCAGCCCGAGTCCGTTGGCGCACCAACAGAGTAGAGCACTCAGCAACTGCCCCCGGATTCTCTCTAAGAATGGGGCAAAGCTGTTGCAACAGTTTCGGACTCTAGATCGGCCCAAAAAGTAGTGTTGGTTGGCCAGTACAAGCCCAGCTCAGCCCGAGTCCGTTGGCGCACCAATAGAGTGGAGCACTCAGCAACTGCCCCCAGATTCTCTCTAAGAATGGGTCAAAGTTGTTGCAACAGTTTCGGACTCTGGATCGGCCCAAAAAGTAGCGTTGGTTGGCCAGTACAAGCCCAGCTCATCTCAGCCCGAGTCCGTTGGTGCACCAACATAGTGGAGCACTCAGCAACTGCCCCCAGATTCTCTCTAAGAATGGGTCAAAACTGTTGCAACAGTTTCGGACTCTGGATCGGCCCAAAAAGTAGCGTTGGTTGGCCAGTACAAGCCCAGCTCATCTCAGCCCGAGTCCGTTGGCGCACCAACAGAGTGGAGCACTCAGCAACTGCCCCCGTATTCTCTCTAAGAATGGGTCAAAGCTGTTGCAACAGTTTCGGACTCTGGATCGGCCCAAAAAGTAGCATTGGTTGGCCAGTACAAGCCCAGCTCATCTCAGCCCGAGTCCGTTGGCGCACCAACATAGTGGAGCACTCAGCAACTGCCCCCGGATTCTCTTTAAGAATGGGTCAAAACTGTTGCAACAGTTTCGGACTCTGGATCGGCCTAAAAAGTAGTGTTGGTTGGCCAGTACAAGCCCAACTCATCTCAGCCTGAGTCCGTTGGCGCACCAACAGAGTGGAGCACTCAGCAACTGCCCCCGGATTCTCTCTAAGAATGGGTCAAAGCTGTTGCAACAGTTTCAGACTCTGGATCGGCCCAAAAAGTAGCGTTGGTTGGCCAGTACAAGCCCAGCTCAGCCCGACGCGACGCGCGTGGTCTTGTTGAGCTAGGTCCTCTCCCCATTACACATTGGTGGATCGGCCCAAAAAGTAGCATTAGTTGGCCAGTACAAGCCCATCTCATCTCAGCCCGAGTCCGTTGGCACACCAATAGAGTGAAGCACTCAACAACTGCCCCCAAATTCTCTCTAAGAATGGGTCAAAGCTGTTGCAACAGTTTCAGACTCTGGATCGGCCCAAAAAGTAGTGTTGGTTGGCCAGTATAAGCCCAGCTCAGCCCGACGCGACGCGCGTGGTCTTGTTGAGCTTGGTCCTCTCCCCATTACACATTGGTGGATCGGCCCAAAAAGTAGCATTGGTTGGCCAGTACAAGCCCAGCTCATCTCAGCCCGAGTCCGTTGGCGCACTAACAGAGTGGAGCACTCAGCAACTGCCCCTGGATTCTCTCTAAGAATGGGTCAAAGCTGTTGCAACAGTTTCGGACTCTGGATCGGCCCAAAAAGCAGCGTTGGTTGGCCAGTACAAGCCCAACTCAGCCCGACGCGACGCGCGTGGTCTTGTTGAGCTAGGTCCTCTCCCCATTACACATTGGTGGATCGGCCCAAAAAGTAGCATTAGTTGGCCAGTACAAGCCCAGCTCATCTCAGCCCGAGTCCGTTGGCGCACCAACAGAGTGGAGCACTCAACAACTGCCCCCGGATTCTCTCTAAGAATGGGTCAAAGGTGTTGCAACAGTTTCAGACTCTGGATCGGCCCAAAAAGTAGCGTTGGTTGGCCAGTACAAGCCCAGCTCAGCCCGACGCGACGCGCGTGGTCTTGTTGAGCTAGGTCCTCTCCCCATTACATATTGGTGGATCGGCCCAAAAAGTAGCATTGGTTGGCCAGTACAAACCCAACTCATCTCAGCCCGAGTCCGTTGGCGCACCAACAGAGTGGAGCACTCAACAACTGCCCCCGGATTCTCTCTAAGAATGGGTCAAAGCCGTTGCAACAGTTTCAGACTCTGGATCGGCCCAAAAAGTAGCGTTGGTTGGCCAGTACAAGCCCAGCTCAGCCTGACGCGACGCGCGTGGTCTTGTTGTGCTAGGTCCTCTCCCCATTACACATTGGTGGATCGGCCCAAAAAGTAGCATTGGTTGGCCAGTACAAGCCCAACTCATCTCAGCCCGAGTCCGTTGGCGCACCAACAGAGTGGAGCACTCAACAACTGCCCCCGGATTCTCTCTAAGAATGGGTCAAAGCTGTTGCAACAGTTTCAGACTCTGGATCGGCCCAAAAAGTAGCGTTGGTTGGCCAGTACAAGCCTAGCTCAGCCCGACGCGACGCGCGTGGTCTTGTTGAGCTAGGTCCTCTCCCCATTACACATTGGTGGTGACCTAAGTCCACAACCTTGGATCCAATTTCCTAGTATATATACTAGTGAATTTTGTCCCAAACTTTCAATGTGGGATGCACATTTCATCCCAAATTTTTCCCAAGTTATGCACTTCAAGCAACCAACCGTGGGTCTTCATTTCTCATTCAAACGGAATTCATTTTTATCATATGAGTACATTACGAGAATGTGCTCGCGGAGACGAAACCAATGCTTCCATTTTCCGGTGTTTTCATTGGCCGGAGCCCACCGAAATTATGTCCGGAAAAGTTACCGACGCCACTTAAAAATGAGTTCCAACATAGATTTCGATTCCGTAAAATTCGGGTTATAGATAAGATCAATATCTAGTAAATCCCTAAATTACTAGGCCCAATTAGACGCAAATCCATCCGGGTTCATCCGAGTTAATGGATGCTGCGTTTTTAAGGTTGAAACTAGATTGAACCGATTTGATTCGGTTCTATCTTCTAAGATTGATTTGGATTGTTATCAAATTATAACCAACGAGGATTGCATCCTTACCCTATAAATAGAGCCCTCTTCAATCGTAATTCTCATCCAAAACCAATCAAAACCTCCACCCTCCTCTGTTTTCCGCAGCCAATTTCGGGACGATTTTCTGACTCCGATGGTCTTCCTCCGCCGCCGTCGGTTATCTTCGGTGATAGCTTACTTCACCACGAGTCCATAGCCTCTGACCTTGCCCTATTTGGACGTCGTTTGAGCCACCAACGAACCACACAAAGTTGGCTCGTTTAAAGCTCTGTATTGATTCGACGTTCCGACCTGCTTCTGTACTCAGCATTTTCCGGCTCCGGCTCTCGAGATCCGTCGACACAAGACATACCCGGTGAAAGCTTGCGACGATACGAAGCCGTAGCCGCCGACCCCGCTCAATTCCGAGTCCGAACGAACCTGTACGAGCCCTCGGAACCCAAGGCTGAACCTCCTCTGTTTTGGTGGTGTTGTTCGTGGGTTGTTGTTCGTTGCTGCTTCTGTTTTGCCGAGTAAGTGTTTAATACCAGTTCAGCAATTTGAAATTAATACAAATTGAATTGGACAGCATATATAAACAATGGGTACTATCACTATGGGTGTATAATTCTAAAATGACAACTTGAACGAAGACGAAATTCAGTTGGGAATCGTATATATAGGTACACTCGTTGTATGCTTATAACTTCATCTAGTTATTATACGTTGAAGAATTCAAGCAAGCAGTATATTGGAAGAATTTCATGTGTTCTCATTAGAAACGTATGCCATATATACAAAGAATTGAGCTTGTAGAGCAAGGAAAATATATTGTCAAATCTTAGCAAATCCTAGAGATAACAGAAAGATAAGATACTTAACAAACTTATAACAATAATATGCCTAAGATAGAATATGCCTCAATACTCCCCTCAAGTTGGAGCATGCAGATCATGAATGCCCAACTTGCGAAGTAGATATGTAAACGATTGCTTCCCTAGTGCCTTCGTGAATATGTCAGCAAGTTGATCTTGGGATCGAACATAGGAGGTGACGACCGAACCGGACTGTATAAGGTCCCGTACGAAGTGACAATCAATCTCAATATGCTTGGTGCGCTCATGGAAGACGGGATTAGCTGAGATATGCAGGGCAACCTGACTATCACATATAAGGCACATCGGTTTGGTATGAGCATTCCCAAGTGACGACAGAAAAGCTTTGAGCCAAATTAGCTCACAACAAGCGGCAGCCATAGAACGATACTCGGCTTCAGCGGACGAGCGGGAAACAGTGGGTTGTTTCTTGGTCTTCCAGGACACCGGAGACTCGCCTAAGAGAACAAAATAACCTGTCAGGGATCGACGAGTAAGAGGACATGCCGCCCAGTCACTATCACAATACGCCGTAAGTTGCAATGAACTTCGACGAGACAATATAAGCCTTTGCCCCAGATGACTCTTGATGTAATGGAGAACCCGAGTAGCAGCCTGCCAGTGGGCCTCCTTAGGATTCTGCATAAACTGTGATAGGGTATGAACAGAGTAGCTGAGCTCAGGGCGGGTGATAGTCAAGTAGATCAGACGCCCAACTAAACGCCTATAGCGATCGGGGTGTGCGTAGGCAGGTCCCGTAGCTGTGGCGAGATCATGATTGTGCGGTAAAGGAAACTCGGCCGGCTTAGCCCCTAGCAGACCGGCCTCGGAGAGAATGTCGAGAGCGTATTTATGCTGACAAAGGAATAGACCTTCCTTCCCATGGGCTACCTCAAGGCCCAAGAAATAATTCAAGGGGCCCAAGTCTTTCATGTAGAAACAAGAGTGCAAATAATCCTTAAACTTGACAATGGAGGAGGATTCATTCCCTGCAATGATTAAGTCGTCTACGTACACCAGGACGTGTAGACTCGTATGCTGATGAGTGTAGGAGAATAAGGAATAATCGGCATAGGATTGCTTGAAACCAAACTTAATTAGAGCAGATGCAAGCTTAGCAAACCAGTTACGCGGAGCTTGTCGAAGACCATAGAGAGATTTTCTGAGACGACAAACCTTGCCATTCGGAGCCGTAAATCCGGGAGGAGGGCGTATATAAACTTCTTCCGCAAGATCGCCATGAAGGAAGGCGTTATGGACATCCATTTGATGGAGTTCCCAACCTTTAATTGCTGCAACGGACAAGAACAAGCGCACTAATGACATCTTGGCGACCGGGGCAATTGTTTCATGAAAATCGACCCCCTCGACCCGTCGATTACCAAGAACAACAAGGCGAGCTTTGTGGCGTTCAACGGATCCGTCTGACCGATATTTGATGTGAAACACCCACTTGCAGCCAATGGGTTTCTTATCGAGAGGCAAGGATTCAAGTGTCCATGTTCCATTTTTTTAATGCCAACAATTCAACAGACATCACATCCCGCCAATGAGAATGACGAACGACTTCATGGTAAGATGTGGGCTCAGTAGCAGCGGTAACAACAGCCAGGAACTGCACATGAGAGGGTGAAAACTTGTCACAATTAACGTAATTAACAATGGGATAGGGTGTACCTGAGGAGGGTGTTGAAGTCGGAGTTGAAGCAGCGAGGGGAAGGGGTGTGCAACGAGTGGTGTGACAAACATAGTCGCGGAGACGAGCTGGTTGCTGACGAGTCCGTGCAGGACGACTGGCCGGCGTAGCAGTAGGCGGAAGTACGGTGGAAGAGTTGGACTCTGCAGGTGGAGCAGCAGGGTGTGAGATGGGAGTATGACCCATTTATGCAAGCGGGACAGTAGGAGGACAAGATAGCGAGCTCCCCCTGTCCTCGAAGGCCGGTGTAATGAATGCCTCAGAGCTGTCAAAAACTGCTGGATGAGGCTCTATGTCATCGGTTGCAGGCGCAGGAGAAGAATGGACGGTGCTATACGGGAAATTTGCCTCATGAAACACAACGTCTCGGGAGTCAAAGAATGTCTCAGACTCAAGATCAGACACACGCCAAGCCTTCTTCCCATACGAGTATCCGAGGAACACGCAGCGACGACTTCGAGAGGCAAACTTATCAGTGCTTCGGGGCAGTACGGCAGCGTAGCAAAGACACCCGAATGTGCGTAGATGACCATAGGAGGGAGGTTTCCCAAAGAGGAGTTCGTAGGGATTCCGGCCATTAAGCACCGTGGATGGGGTGTGGTTAATTAAGTAGGCCGCTGTCAGGATGCAATGACCCCAAAACTTGATGGGTAACAATGCTTGGAAACGCAAGGCCCGAGCAACATTGAGTATGTGACGATGCTTGTGCTCAGCGCGGCCGTTTTGCTGCGGTGTAGCCACACATGACGTCTCAAATACAACCCCGATGGAGTCAAAATAAGGCCGAAGTAGTAGGAATTCCGAGCCGTTGTCAGTACGAAACCGCTTCACCTGCTTGTTAAATTGAGTCTGTGTAAAGGCACCAAAATTTTGAACCAGATGGGCAACCTCTGACTTGGTGGTGAGGAGATGTACCCAAACACAACGAGAAAAGTCATCGACTAACGTCAAAAAATATCTAGCGCTACCAGTAGACGGGATCCGATACGGACCCCAAACATCGGCATGAATGAGCTCAAACAAATCAACTGCTTTATTATTGCTTAAAGGGAAACAATCACGAGTCTGTTTGGATTGAATACAAACCGAACAAGGATCAACAAAATGTTTGCTAACTGAAATGACATCGGCTAATTGAAAAACCAGAGGATAAGCAGGATGTCCCAAGCGTTGATGCCACAACTCTGGCGATGTCGTAGAAACAGCAGAGGCCAATCCGGAAGTGCCAACACCCGCACAAAGCCAGTACACCCCATCCCTCGCTTCACCGACTCCAATCACCATCCTCGTAGTGCGGTCCTGAATCACACAAATCTTATCAGTAAGAGTGACAATGAGCCATAGTTCACGAATTAAGTGAAGAAAAGAAATCAGGTTGCAATTAAATTTTGGAACAAGCAACACATTGCTTATATGCAAGCAGTCTCCCAGTACAGCAGTGCCGGCCTGAGTTGCAACTGAAGTAGACCCGTCAGGTAAATAAATAGTGGATGGAGATATAGGATGCAGATTTGCAAGCAAAGAAGGGTCATCGGTCATGTGATACGAGGCGCCGGTATCAAGAATCCAGCGACCGGAGATCTTACCCATCAAGTGGTCCTCAGAGGAACCTTTGAAGGACTTCAACATATCAAGCATGGCGTTCCATTGGTCATTGGTGAGAGTTGGAGACAGAGCAGCCCGATCTTGAGAGGTCAGTTCGCAGGAGAACCGGAAGAGGATGCGGCTCCCTGAGCGGCATTAGCAAGGCCTGGAGAACCACGATTGGTAGCAGATGGACGATGCGATGAACTCGAGTGGACGCCCTTTCCTCGACTGGCACCGGAAGAGGATGAATCACCGCGTTTCTGACGGAACTCCTCCCACCAATCGGGATAGCCGTGAAGCTTGAAGCAAGACGTCAAATCATGGCCAAGACGTCCGCAGTGAGTGCAGGTAGGTTTGTCACCTTTTGAGGATGATTCAGAGCGCCCAGCAGAGGAGCTCTTGAAGGCAGAAGCTTTGTGTTGGGCTGCGAAGGCAACAACATCGTTGCCTGCAGCACGTTCGGTCGACACAGCACGGTGTCGTTCCTCCTGGATAGCAAGAACGTATACCCTGTTTAATCCAGGCAGAGGTTCTTGTGCCAGGATCTGTGACCATAGAGCGCCATATGGTCCATCATCAAGTCCCATGAGGAACTCATGTACATAGTCTTCTTCGCGTTCAGCTTGAAGGTCAGCAACCCACACACACTTGCAGCCTTTGCAAGATCAGTTTCAGGGCTTGCGGTAGTTCTGTAATTCATCCTGAAGCTGTTTAAGTCGCCCGAAGTACACGGCCACAGATTGGCCATTTTGACGAAAGCGAGCAATTTCAGTCCGCAATTGGTGAACCCGAGGAGCATTCCCGATGGAGAAACGCTGTTCGATCTCGTCCCATAAGGCCTTTGCAGATTTCTTGTATGATAGGGAGGATCAGATAGAAGAATCGACGGTGCGAAGGATCCATCCGACCATCATCGAGTTGACTGCGCACCAGTCATCGTAGATAGGGTCAGTATCAGCCGGTTGAGAGACACGGCCATCAATGAACGAAAGCTTACGACGCGCACTGAATGCGTTCCGCAGGGCCTGCTCCCATTCTTGGTAGTTGCCCCCCTTCAAGGTCACCGGGACGATGTTCATACCGGTGTGATCGGAGGGATGTAAGTAGTATATGGATTTGGTGTCGAGGCTGTCATTGGTCTTGGAGCCGTCGCCTTCTGTCATGATAGTAGTTGGAGAAAAAAAATTGGAATTTTGTGGAGAAGATGATAAGTGCGGAGGAAACACATGGTAGGTTTAGTGTTTGAATGATGTAGGCTCTGATGCCATGAAGAATTCAAGCAAGCAGTATATTGAAAGAATTTCCTCTGTGTTCTCATTAGAAACGTAGGCCATATATACAAAGAGTTGAGCTTGTGGAGCAAGGAAAAGATATTGTCAAATCTTAGAGATAACAGAAAGATAAGATACTTAACAAACTTGTAACAATAATATGCCTAGGATAGAATATGCCTCAATAGTATTGGCATCATGAGCAATTATAGGTTAATTTTCTTAGTTTGCTAAATTTAAATTACGGATGATTAGAATACCAAGTTAAGATAATGGATAGCATTTTGACTTTGTAAATAAAATAATATTGTATTATTTTATATTAGCAAAAATCAACAATTAGAATTTAAAAATAAATATTTATAAAATTGTTGAGATGTTTCATGAGATTATTATAATAAATTGACTAATGATAAATTTTTTTGGGTACATCTCGGAACCGCTAAGCCGTGAGTTACAGCCGACATCCGTAGTTAAATCGTTTGAACGTCAAAACGATCTAAGGCAAGTTGCGGTTTGCTCTTGCTATTTTATTCCATATCTTTTCTTAATTGACAATTAATCTATTGTCTTAATTAAGTTGGGATAAAAACTATATTTGTTGTTTGGGAACTTGTGTGATAAATTGGTGTGAATAATGAACCTTATTAGGTTGTATATTATGCTTGCAACGACCTATATATATTATTATATTATAGGGTGCTAGATAAACTTGGTGTGAATTTGTTGTGCATTGGTGTGGACATATATGCTAGTTTAGCACGAGTATCGTAGGAACGCTATTTCCTTGCGAGGTTTAGTTGTTTCTTTTAACTTTGCGTTAGGATGATTATTGTCCTAATATTTTTGGTCATGACCTACCCTTATCCTATATAAGTGGTGGTGCACTTAGCTAGTGCCAATATTTGAGATTTATTCTCATTCTATATCTCATGATTGAGGTTCCCATGAAAACTAACTTTAGGGTGAGAAGTGAGAAATAACATGGGCCATTGGATTGTAATATCCCTAAATTTTTAGTAAGGTTATTTGAGTAAATTTTCTCAACCTTCACTAATTAATTATTTCGCTTTCTGTGGAGTTTGGATTTTTTGAAATATCCATGATATCCATAATAATTCCCTGAGTGGTATAATATACATTCAATTTATTTTCGGAATTTAGAATATCTGTTTAGAGATAAACAGATAATTTCTGGGTTAAATGTCCATCCCCATTTTAATATCTAAACCCCTACTACTCCTTGTCTCCCCTGCATGCTCCTCGAGCCTTGTGCTGCCGAAGTAGCCTCGCCGAAAGCAGCTCCCGAAATTGCACCGGTGGCTGTGAGTGGCTCGAGCCCTGTGTTGGTCGGGGGAGCTGCCCTTCTCCTTGGCCTTTATAAGAAGTCAGATGAAGAGTTGAGGGGCACCTCATCTCTCCCGCCTCACTCCTGCTCTCGTCTTTCTCTCGTTCACTCCCTCTGGCATTGCTCCCACCGTCGAGCTTATATTCAACCGCAAAATACCCATTTTTGAGCCCTCCAATTTAAAATCAAACCTCACGACCCCCTTTTCCTTGTACTTGGATTAGTAGGAATCGATTCTTGAATCATCCTGAATCATCTCAAAACGACATCGAATCGACTCCGAACACGCCATGTGTGCGCAGAAAATCAAGAAAACCCCACCACTTTGGGGAGGTTTTCCAACGTACGTGTGAATGCTCGGTCGTTTCGACCCGGCTACGGTGAAACCTTGAAACACCACGAACCCAATGCCACTGACCCCGTTGAAATTGGTTGTCGTTTAGGCCTCCAATGGGCCACTCAAAGTAAGCTCCGCCGCTTGCTCGCCCCATCATCGTCTCCCCTGTTGAGATTCCCCCGATGTCGTCGCCCCGCTGCTGGTGTCCGCTGAGCTGCGTGGTGCTGCTCCTCCCTTCTGCCACTGCTGAGCTCCCTCCGAACTCGCCTCTCGTCTCTCCCGGCGTCGACGTGAAGCCGGCGAGCCACTGTTGAAGGTGGCCTTCGTCTCCGGTGCGTGTTGGTGGCGGTCGTGCTGGTGCTGCTGGCGCATCGTGGTGGTGGTTGTAGCTCGGCTGCGTTGTTGTGGTGGCTGCGGTGCCGCGTGTTGGTTGTTGTCGTTGTTGCTCTGTTATTGTTGTGGGTGGTTTGATTTGGAAGAGATGATGAATAGTGTTGGTGGGCCCCCCTCTGTTTTTGTTGTTGTTGGGCCGAAGAGGCCCATTTAAGCATCAGTCCAATTTCGACCCGAAATCATTTGAGCGGTATAATTTCGATACCCTTTCGTTCGTATTTTTTTAAGGAAAATTTAATAAATATTTTATGATTTAATATCATAAATATTTATTAAATATAATTCCTTAAATTTGTCTAGTCAAATTAATTGATATTAATTAATATGTCATATGCCGGATCGCGTGTGGACCCGTAGTCTGTCAGAGTTATACGCGTGTCGAGCCCGAAATTTCATCGTCGTTAGGCTTCGTTCAAACTCTGCGGATTCAGGCAAGTGGCGGTTCGCTCTTGCTCATCGTTCCATATTTACATTAATTATTAGCTGTTTATGTGAGTAATTAATTTGGAATGATTATCTGTGTTTGTCTGGAAAAGGTTTTATAAACTGTTTTGGAAAATCATATAATAGGTTGTATATCTGCTAGAACGACGCTATTATCTGTGATCGTCTTTCGGGCATTTATGTGGATTAATAGGAAAACTAATCCAAGTAAGGATTAACTGTTTCTATTATCTCTTTGTTTAAGTCGTTTGCCTCGATGGCTTTAATGTGAATAATTGCTGTGTTAGACTGTTTAGTTAACACGAGTGTTCGTAGGAACGCTAATCCAAGTAAGGATTAGTCGTTTCTTTATAACTTAATGTGCGTAGGAACGTTAATCCAAGTATGGATTAGTCGTTTCTTTATAATTTAATATTCGTGGGAACGCTAATCCAAGTAAGGATTTGTCGTTTCTTTAAATCATAATATTCCTCGGGGTTATTGCCGAATAATTTAAGGGTCATGACCTATGCTTCTTATCCACATGTAAGGATCTGAAGTGTTTTAAGCGCCTTGCTAGCGCCAGTGGATGAGCTTAATTGCAGTCCTGTGTTTTAAGCACTTAGCTAGTGCATTGGGGTGGACGTAACTGTCACCCTGTAAAATAAACTGTAAGCGCGTGGCAGTGCAAATCAGGGTGAACGTAAGATCACCCGGTGTCTTAATAACTTCCGTGTTCTCGGAATAATATTAAAAGCCTCAACACTGTGTGTGTGTGGTGTAATTTAATAAGATAAGTGCAGTTAAGCACATAATTAAACTGTAAGCGCTGTATAGTGCAATCAGGGTGAACGTAAGGTCACCCGGTGTAATAATAATCGCCGTTGTTACTCGGCATAATGATGTTAAGTCCCGTGTGTGTTTTGTGTGTTTTAATTTGGGTTGACGTAATTGTCACCCTGTGATTTAAGCCTTGTTGTCGCTCTTAATAACATTAACGTGTTTCAGTAATGTGTGTTTTGTAATTAAATAAGATATGTGCCCGAGTGCACATGATTAATAAACCTTGGGCGAGTAGTGCAGCTAAGTTATAGTGCAGCTAGGAAAACTCGTCTTGACTTTGATCATAGTACGTTCTCTTTCCGATCTGGATTCGCTGTATGCGATGAGGTTGGTCGTGAACCGAAGCATCTTAGTCAATTCTTAAATCGTTATGTGGTTCTGTAAGGTCTCGACTTGAATGTAGTACGTTCTCTTTCCGATCTGGATTCGCTGTATGCGATGAGATTGGTCGTGAACCGAAGCATCTCAGTCAACTTTTAAATCATTGTTGTTTGATTCTGTTAAGCATTCCAGATTTGTCATTTTTCCTTAAAGACTCAATCTCTTGGAGTCTCTTTTCGAGTCGATTTCTGTGAAGATGAGGTCTTCCAGAATCTTCTCTCATGCATACCTTTGTTGTTATTCCGTGAAAGTGCTGGGTTATGTATCGTCCCTTCGGTTATTATTCGAGGGACAATGATAGTGAACGGTTACGATCACTCAAACCACTTTGCTTTTTACCCTTGCTAGTCTATTCAAGTAGACTAACCCACGAACTTTGTTCTCCGCATGTGGGCTGGTGTCATTCGTTCGATTCGGCACATCAGATGGAGTGTAGATGAGAAGACTAGAAGGACTATGGAGTCGATGGTGGTTTTTCTGACGTTTTTAATAATTTCTTTAATCAGGTTGAGATCCTTGGGCAGGTGATCATTACGATCACAACCCTTTTTGTAATATCTTTTAAAAGTTTTCCGATGTGCCTTGTTTAAGATTTCCGTTGTAATTTATTTAAACTCTGTGTTTGTCCTATTCGGGATTGGGATGTAATCCCGGGACTCGTGTTTTATGTAAATAAGGTTATCATTTTGTATCATTGTATTTCATGATTTGTACTTAAACGGTAAAGCCTTGGGTGATCTCGATAAGGAACACTGGGGTCACTGGCGGTAATACCTTTCCAAAAGGGTTAAGTTTTGGGGGTGTTACAGTTGTGGTATCAGAGCCAAAGGTTGTTTTAAAACGGGTTTGAGATTTTTATAAATCATTTATCCATTTTTGAAAATGCTTTAAGAAGGGCTCTGAATTTTCAAAGTAAAAAGAGTTTGAAAACACCGTTCATAGTCCTGTCTTCTATATGGTCTGATATAGTAAGTTTGCTTCTATATCTAGAAAGACTAATTCTTTCCCCGTTACCCCGTATGATATGGGTGCATTTTATTCTCTTCAGAGGAACCGGGAGAAGCCAAGGTGGTTTTGCTATACCCAATAAGGCTTGAATTCCCAGTTCTCTCATTTTGAGTTAAGGTTGTAGAACCTAGTAACTCGGTTTGAGTTCATCAATAGAAATTACCAAGTTGATCTATTCTAAGTTGATTTTATTACAATAAGTATATCAGAAGATACTAACGTGATAAAATCCTTGGAATTTGATCGGTAAACAGATGGTGAACACAAGGAACGTTATCCGTGCTGGTGCTGGGCCGATTAATGACCCTAGACCAAATGCAAGGAATGTTGCAGACTCAACAGGAGAGCGTGAGTCTGTCTTTAACAATAACCAGGGAGGCAATGGCCAAGCTCAGGCCAACGCTCCGATGATGTTTGATGCTGCAGCAGTGGAGGAAATTCGAGGAATTGTCATGCAGGCAATCACAAATGTTATGCGACTAGTTGCACCACAAGTACAAGGTGGTCCAGTTCCTCAGGCTATTCCTGAAGTTGAGGAGTCAGTGGAGCAAGTACCTTAGATCAATGTTGTCAGAAACAGAGGAACTTACGGGCAAGCGTTAAAAGCCGTGAGTTCAATGAGGCCTGACAGCTATGACGGTACTGGAGAACCGGTCAGGGTAACCTATTGGTTCTCGCATATGGAGCGTTTGCTCCAGAACATTAATTGCACTGAGGCTGGAAAAGTGCACATCCCCTCTCTTCAACTCAAGGATGTGGCTAGTGAATGGTGGGAGAGCACCGGTCTGGCAGATCATCCCGAGCTGAATTGGAGCATGTTTAAAACCAAGATGACCGATCGTTCTTTTCCCGAGCTATGAGGGAGGAGAAGCATAAGGAATTTCTATACCCGCAGACTGATGGGTTAAAGGTGACTGAGCCCGCAGCTAAGTTCAATCACTTGATGCAGTACGCTGGACCTGAGGTGTCAACCGAGGAGCAAAAGATCTGGTACTTCCATGGATGGATGAATCCAGAGATCAAGCCTCTAATGATACGTCATGGCTGTACTACGTTAGAGTAATATGTGGATGCAGCCTACAAGACGGAAGTCACATTGGAGGAATCTGCCCTTAAGAGGGAGAAGCAAGTTAAGGGAAAGGGTGGGCAACAGGATCGCCAAGTTGGTTCATTCAAACGACCGACATCGCCTACCAAGTTTGAAAGGTCTGGTCGTGCTAAGACCGAGACAACTCAGTCAGACTCTGCCAGAGGCTCAGGTTGGAGCAGCAGAGCAATTCAGTGCCACAATTGTGGTGAAGTGGGGCATAAAAGTTTTGTTTGCCAAAAGGACAAGAGGATGTGTCATAATTGTGGAAGGGAAGGCCACATAAAAACATACTGCAGACTGAAGGGTCAGGGACCAATGCAGTCTTATCAGGCGTCAAATGTTGGAGGTGGACAGAACCCAAGGCCAGTGGTATCCACTCCTGAGCAGTCTATGGCTCGTAATAAAGGCAAAGCGCCTATGGGGTCTTCAGGCCAAAGGCAACGACTCTTCATAATGAGTCAAGCCAACGGAGAAGAACCCTGATCCATTAAGTTGTATTTGTGTTAAGTCTTTCTTTAAGATTAAGGAGTAACGACGTGTGTCGGTAATCTCCGTGGTATTAAGATCTGCCTGATCGACTTTTGTCAATTAATGTAATGTTTGGATGTTAATGAAGTGTTTCCGTGTTTTGGAAAATTTCAGCATGTGTTATCATTGCGAATTAGTTGTTCATACGAAACCTCGTAAGTGTCGAGAACAGCTTATGCCAAGTAAGGATAAGGACTGTCGGACTTATGGTGGTGAAGTTTTGTGGACAACTTAGATGTTCGTTCCCTATGTGGTTAATCCCAGGGTTGACTCTGTTGTTTAAATCTAAATCCACTCCTAAGATTCTTCTTCATACATAGAGTATGTCATCTACAAGGCTAGGTGCAACTCTTTGAGGAAGATTAAGTTATGGAGTTGTTATGTTAAGAGGAAAGGTTGCAGTTAAGGATATGTTGATGATCCCGATGTATTAAAGATTCAGTAAGGAGAATTGTCTATATACATCTAAGGAGTACTGTGGTAAGCGTTATCTCATACGCTGAGTTCTTCCGAGATTTCTTAAGGAAAGGGAATGAACTTGTAGAGTTTTGTTCGGAGAGATCAGGAGCTATCTCTCATGCGTGAGTTTGTGCCATGAGCATTAAGTCGGATGAATCATTTTCAGAATGATATCCTAAGGAATTAAGAATAATATCTCGTGTGATCCATTTCAAGGATGAAGTGATTAAGGATATTAAGTTCAGTTGGTAAGTTTGTTGCTGAGGTAGGTTCCTCTTTGGCTTGTTGCAAGTTTCGGGGTCGAAACTTTTCTTAAGGGGGTAGTAATGTAATATCCCTAAATTTTTAGTAAGGTTATTTGAGTAATTTTTCTCAACCTTCACTAATTAATTATTTCGCTTTCTGTGGAGTTTGGATTTTCTGAAATATCCATGATATCCATAATAATTCCCTAAGTGGTATAATATACATTTAATTTATTTTTGGGATTTAGAATATTTGTTTAGAGATAAACAGATAATTTCTGGTTAAATGCCCATCCCCATTTTAATATCTAAACCCCTACTACTCCTTGTCTCCCCTGCATGCTCCTCGAGCCTTGTGCTGCCGAAGTAGCCTCGCCGAAAGCAGCTCCCGAAATTGCGCCGGTGGCTGTGAGTGGCTCGAGCCCTGTGTTGGTCGGGGGAGCTGCCCTTCTCCTTGGCCTTTATAAGAAGCTTATAAGAAGCCAGATGAAGAGTTGAGGGGCACCTCATCTCTCCCGCCTCACTCCTGCTCTCGTCTTTCTCTCGTTCACTCCCTCTGGCATTGCTCCCACCGTCGAGCTTATATTCAACCGCAAAATACCCATTTTTGAGCCCTCCAATTTAAAATCAAACCTCACGACCCCCTTTTCCTTGTACTTGGATTAGTAGGAATCGATTCTTGAATCATCCTGAATCATCTCAAAACGACATCGAATCGACTCCGAACACGCCATGTGTGCGCAGAAAATCAAGAAAACCCCACCACTTTGGGGAGGTTTTCCAACGTACGTGTGAATGCTCGGTCGTTTCGACCCGGCTACGGTGAAACCTTGAAACACCACGAACCCAATGCCACTGACCCCGTTGAAATTGGTTGTCGTTTAGGCCTCCAACGGGCCACTCAAAGTAAGCTCCGCCGCTTGCTCGCCCCATCATCGTCTCCCCTGTTGAGATTCCCCCGATGTCGTCGCCCCGCTGCTGGTGTCCGCTGAGCTGCGTGGTGCTGCTCCTCCCTTCTGCCACTGCTGAGCTCCCTCCGAACTCGCCTCTCGTCTCTCCCGGCGTCGACGTGAAGCCGGCGAGCCACTGTTGAAGGTGGCCTTCGTCTCCGGTGCGTGTTGGTGGCGGTCGTGCTGGTGCTGCTGGCGCATCGTGGTGGTGGTTGTAGCCCGGCTGCGTTGTTGTGGTGGCTGCGGTGCCGCGTGTTGGTTGTTGTCGTTGTTGCTCTGTTATTGTTGTGGGTGGTTTGATTTGGAAGAGATGATGAATAGTTTTGGTGGGCCCCCCTCTGTTTTTGTTGTTGTTGGGCCGAAGAGGCCCATTTAAGCATCAGTCCAATTTCGATCCGAAATCATTCGAGCGGTATAATTTCGATACCCTTTCGTCCGTATTTTTCTTTAGGAAAATTTAATAAATATTTTATTATTTAATATCATAAATATTTATTAAATATAATTCCTTAAATTTGTCTAGTCAAATTAATTGATATTAATTAATATGTCATATGCCGGATCGCGTGTGGACCCGTAGTCTGTCAGAGTTATACGCGTGTCGAGCCCGAAATTTCATCGTCGTCAGGCTTCGTTCAAACTCTGCGGATTCAGGCAAGTGGCGGTTCGCTCTTGCTCATCGTTCCATATTTACATTAATTATCAGCTGTTTATCTGAGTAATTAATTTGGAATGATTATCTGTGTTTGTCTGGAAAAGGTTTTATAAACTGTTTTGGAAAATCATATAATAGGTTGTACATCTGCTAGAACGACGCTATTATCTATGATCGCCTTTCGGGCATTTATGTGGATTAATAGGAAAACTAATCCAAGTAAGGATTAGCTGTTTCTATTATCTCTTTGTTTAAGTCGTTTGCCTCGATGGCTTTAATGTGAATAATTGTTGTGTTAGACTGTTTAGTTAACACGAGTGTTCGTAGGAACGCTAATCCAAGTAAGGATTAGTCGTTTCTTTATAACTTAATGTGCGTAGGAACGTTAATCCAAGTAAGGATTAGTCGTTTCTTTATAATTTAATATTCGTGGGAACGCTAATCCAAGTAAGGATTTGTCGTTTCTTTAAATCATAATATTCCTCGGGGTTATTGCCGAATAATTTAAGGGTCATGACCTATGCTTCTTATCCACATGTAAGGATCTGAAGTGTTTTAAGCGCCTTGCTAGCGCCAGTGGATGAGCTTAATTGCAGTCCTGTGTTTTAAGCACTTAGCTAGTGCATTGGGGTGGACGTAACTGTCACCCTGTAAATAAACTGTAAGCGCGTGGCAGTGCAAATCAGGGTGAACGTAAGATCACCCGGTGTCTTAATAACTTCCGTGTTCTCGGAATAATATTAAAAGCCTCAACACTGTGTGTGTGTGTGGTGTAATTTAATAAGATAAGTGCAGTTAAGCACATAATTAAACTGTAAGCGCTGTATAGTGCAATCAGGGTGAACGTAAGGTCACCCGGTGTAATAATAATCGACGTTGTTACTCGGCATAATGATGTTAAGTCCCGCGTGTGTGTTGTGTGTGTTTTAATTTGGATTGACGTAATTGTCACCATGTGATTTAAGCCTTGTTGTCGCTCTTAATAACATTAACGTGTTTCAGTAATGTGTGTTTTGTAATTAAATAAGATATGTGCCCGAGTGCACATGATTAATAAACCTTGGGCAGTAGTGCAGCTAAGTTATAGTGCAGCTAGGAAAACTCGTCTTGACTTTGATCATAGTACGTTCTCTTTCCGATCTGGATTCGCTGTATGCGATGAGGTTGGTCGTGAACCGAAGCATCTTAGTCAATTCTTAAATCGTTATGTGGTTCTGTAAGGTCTCGACTTGAATGTAGTACGTTCTCTTTCCGATCTGGATTCGTTGTATGCGATGAGATTGGTCGTGAACCGAAGCATCTCAGTCAACTTTTAAATCATTGTTGTTTGATTCTGTTAAGCATTCCAGATTTGTCATTTTTCCTTAAAGACTCAATCTCTTGGAGTCTCTTTTCGAGTCGATTTCTGTGAAGATGAGGTCTTCCAGAATCTTCTCTCATGCATACCTTTGTTGTTATTCCGTGAAAGTGTCGGGTTATGTATCGTCCCTCCGGTTCTTATTCGAGGGACAATGATAGTAAACGGTTACGATCACTCGAACCACTTTGCTTTTTACCCTTGCTAGTCTATTCAAGTAGACTAACCCACGAACTTTGTTCTCCGCATGTGGGCTGGTGTCATCCGTTCGATTCGGCACATCAGATGGAGTGTAGATGAGAAGACTAGAAGGACTATGGAGTCGACGGTGGTTTTTCCGACGTTTTTAATAATTTCTTTAATCAGGTTGAGATCCTTGGGCAGGTGATCATTACGATCACAACCCTTTTTGTAATATCTTTTAAAAGTTTTCCGATGTGCCTTGTTTAAGATTTTCGTTGTAATTTATTTAAACTCTGTGTTTGTCCTATTCGGGATTGGGATGTAATCACGGGACTCGTGTTTTATGTAAATAAGGTTATCATTTTGTATCATTGTATTTCATGATTTGTATTTAAACGGTAAAGCCTTGGGTGATCTCGGTAAGGAACACTGGGGTCACTGGCGGTAATACCTTTCCAAAAGGGTTAAGTTTTGGGGGTGTTACATGGATGAAGGTATGAAGGGCTGAGATTAGAAGATGGAAATTTTAAGTGAAAAAATGCGGTGGCAAAATCTGTAATTTCGGTGAACTTTTTTTTTGAACATGACCGCCCAGATTTTGAACATGACTTTTCGTTGACATAAACATGTTATTTGTGAACATGACCGCCCAGATAATGAACATTTGGTGTCACTTTATGAACGCGAAGTTTCGCTCTTCGCACGTTAAGGACATTTCGCACCAGAACCTCCCTCATATCTCATTGCGAGGTTTGTGTGGAAATTAAAAGTTTCAACGTTAATGCACGTTTTGAAATTAAATAAGATAAGTGTCTTGTTGTACATAATTAATATATACCCTCGAGCGAGAAGTTCAACGTAGAACCCGCCCGGACTCTTGAATTAAAGTAAGTCTTCTTTCTAATCTGGATTCGCATTATACGGTGAGGTTGGTCGTGAACCCAAATAACCAAGGTCGGTTTTCAAACTTTATGTAAACTAGTTTAAACCCTCGTGCCATGCACGAGCCGACTTATATTTATGAATAAAATTTTAGTATACGAATAAACGTCACATGAATACAAATTAATGACTACGTGATTATAAAAGATAAGATATACATGAAATGAGAACATACTGACATGTAGTTATATTAGATTTTCTCCAAACATATACATACTAATAGAAAGAAAGTGATTGGATTTATATATATAACATTATAGGAAAACATTCACTCGAAATATATGTAAAATTTATGATTGTACATGTTACTTATCCAATTCTCAAGAACATTTTTTTTGTATATTTAGAGTGAAATAGTACCCGAGATTGAATTTATGAATCGAAATATACTATTTTTTTCTTCAATTCAATAGGTTAGTACGATGTTATTTGTCAATCTTTCAATAATATGTTACTGATGATATGTTTAGATCTATATTATTTTTAAAACTTCTTAAGTTTGTTGATAGAATATTACTTTTGTTAGTTTTTTTATACCTTTTGTAATATTCAATTCATGTTTTAGACATTGGGATGATATTATTGAAAATAAAATCATATTAATTTACTCATTGTTTTATTATTATATATATATATGTTGGGCATTTATATTATCGTAATTATTAATAAACTAAATTAACTCAATTGGAGAATCAAATAAAACTCAATTGAATTATATTTCAAATATCTATATTGATATTTTTATACATATACTTTATTCATCATCAATTATTTCAAGTTCATAAATAATTTGTAATTAAATCTTGAAAATGTGAAATCTATCAAGTGGATTTTATTTCTATCAAATTTACGTGGGTTTATTTAAAATTCAAAATGTGAATGCATTGTAAATAAATAAAAAATCATTAAAATTATATGTTATCTAAAGGCTATTACTAATTAACTTAAGTGGGTTAACTAATCTTGTTGCTATGTCAATATACTAATTAACTTACATGAGTTCATTCAAATTTTCTAATAATTTGTCACTAATTCGTGACATTTACCAAAAAAATCATTAAAATATATGGAATCTGAAGTTAAGTATATAACCTAACCTTATACAATATTTAATATTTAAATTAATTAATTAAATAATTTTTTGATTATGTTAAATTCCAATTAATATTATTGTTGCATTAACAGAAATATATGTATCCTATTTACATTTCCATAAAATAGAAAATTACGTTAACATTTATTGCAAAAATAAGTTAGTTTGATGAGATTTTGGTCAAGATTTGATAAGATTTTAAAATTTGGAGCTAATTAATTTGAAAATCTTGTTAATGTCTTTTTGTTAATTTATATTTTGCTGATTATTTAATATAATAATAATAAATAGAAAAAAGGAAAATAAAAATAAAACTTTAACAACTTGAGCCTAAAAACACTCCGGTGACTTAAAAAGAGTCAGCTTTTATATAGATATATAAATAAATCTTAACAAAATATGAATCAACAAATCTTCAAAATTTAATGATTTATGTGCGATCTAATCTATTAGTGTTAACAATTATTTATTATAAATCATTAAAATTTTGAAGATTTGTTGATTCATATTTTGCTAAGATTTATTAGTGTAAATTTTGTTAAGATTTGTTAATTTAATGTTTGCTAAATTATTGCTATAAAAAATAAGAAAACGAAAAAACAATACTTTAACATATTAGTTTCTCAAGAATGGGTGTTTTACTGCTTTTGGATACAAATGATATAACTTCATGTACGTAAACAAATGTTAAGATGCTTTGTTAAAATTTAAAAGGTGAGAAGAAAGTGATTTATTATAGATTTTTTAAAGATTTATTACTTTAAAATTTTCTAAATTATTGGTACAATAACGACATAATGATTTTGATGAAGATTTTTTTTATAAAAAATCTAAGTAAATTTAATCAATGAAAATTATATTGCTTTACAAATATGGGCCTGAAAATAGTCACTCAAAATAATAGATTTAATATATATATATATAGATAGATTGATAAAATTTCACTTACCTACAAATTTGTAACACAATATAATGTTTATTATTTGTTGAAATATTATACAAAACTATTTTGAAAAAGACTAAAAAACCCAAATATAAATCATATAATTAAAAGAGATCAACTCAATTTATGTTTAGATTTAATATATAATTCCTTAAAAGAGATCAACCCATCGAAAAAAATCCATTATATATATTTGAATTTGCTCTTTATTTTAAAATTACATATTTAGTCAAAAGATTCATTTATCAAATCAAACAGTTATTAAAAGTTTAATATTAATGCTAAAATCTCCAAGTTTGTTAGATAAGATTTTATTTAAAATCTTTTTGGATTAAAATAAATTAATCTTAAAAAATTTAAAAGAGAATTATCTATAAACTGACACATAAGCATGATGGGGCCAAAATTGTTCTAAGAGCTTAAAATAGGAGAGCTTTAATATATAGTAATAGATTATAATATTCCCAAACAAATTCATTAATTTCCTATAAGACTCATTTCATTTGGAGTCTTCTCTTGTTGCATTCATATTCTTAGTTTCAGTGAGAGTATCTGGTTATGTATCGTCTATCGGTTTTCATTCGAGAGACAATGATAATAACTAGATACAATCATCAGAACCATTCTGTTTGAGCCCTTGTTTAGTCTTTCATTAGACTAATTAACTTTTCTTTTCTTTGCATGGTTGGCTGGTGTCATCCGTCCTATACGGCACATCAGGTACAACTTCCCAGATCGAAGCCATGGAACGAAGACGTTGAAGGCAGCTGTATTTCCTTTTATCATTTGAATAATTGTTGAACAAGGTTTAGATCATGTTTGTGTTTTGAATATTTAAGTCTTTCGCTGATATTTTTATATACATTAGTGGGTTGTCGTTTTTGCAACGTCATTTATAATACAATCTTGTTTTTTATTCATATATATGTTATTGTTCGTTTTAAATTATTATTTTGTGATCAATACTGTAAGCCTTGGGTGATTCGGATATGCGTTTTGAGGTCATTGGCAGTAATATTCCTACAGTAATTTAGGGGTGTTACAGTTATGGTATCACAGCTAAAAGTTTTAAAACTCGAAACTTTAAATCGTTTTGTGTTTATTAGAGTTTTATAAAACAAAAACTTGGTGTAAGAATTTTCTTTACTATAGGCCATAAGTAAGGCTTAGGATAATAATGTCTTTAAGAGATTTTAAACCATAATTATTTTGGTGGGATTTATTTCAAAAAGTATAATATTATAATATAACGGGTTTGAAATGGAAGACAAGGTCGGGTTTAACGAGTTAAATTTGTCTTAGTAGCTTTGCTTGAACTTCTTTTTTTAAAATTTTGCCAATAATAGTAGTTTCATCTACTCATGCATGTTATAGAAGATATAATTTCTATACCTAGAAGGTTCTAACCTCTCATTGTCTCTTTTCAGACAATGGAGTTTACGAGAGTTCAGCTAAGGGCTAAGAAAGAATCTAAGACCGCTCTGATAATCAAGTTTGAGCCTGATTCTGTAGAGTTTGTGGTGAACGACGAGCCAATGCTTGAGTTCACCCCGCTGATCGAAGGCTCTGAGTCCGAGAGCGAGGGAGAAAGGGAAGTGCAATCCAAGCAATTCCCTAACCCCCGAAGTCGTTGATGAAGATGAGGACTCAATGGAGGATTCAAAAAGAGTGAAGAAGCTGTTGGACCCCTTCCACGAGTTTTTGGGAAGAGTTGTTCTGGATATTGCGTCAGCCCGACAATGAGGATCTTTGGTGGAAAGGATGGAAAGGCTCCGAGCCTCAGAAGGGCGATGTGGGTAAGTCTAGAGAGCCATCAATGCCTGTTGAGGGATCAAGTGATCCAAAACAGAAGAGGTCAACTGATGACTCGGAGGAAGAGCTACCTCCGAAAAAGAAGACTATGACGGCCAGGGAATATATAGACCTGTTTCGAGACCTTGCGAAGAAGCAGTGATTCTTAGTGCATTAGTTTTCTTTCAAGTTTTCCCACTTAGACAATAACGGAGCAGTAGTCTCCTAATGTTGTTTCCTTTTTCCTTTTGGTTGTTGTTTGACATTTGGTATGTTTTTCATGAATGATTTTTTTTTTGAGTTTATTAGATGGTTGTCTTAATTATTGCATTTAGGTATTTATTACCAGTAACATAATTTCAATTGGCTTATATAAACGTAAAAGCAACCAAATGGGGAATAATAAGTTGGAACCAAGCGGTAGTTGGAATTTCCAGTAACCATTCAGGGTCGGGAGTTTGAAGCTGACTTGATCTGTATAGCCATGGATCCATACGACATTAATCTCGGGATGGACTGGTTGATGCGTCACGAGGCGGTAATTGACTTCAACACGAGGACATTGACAGTTTCATATAGGGCCAGTCTGTGTGTAAGTTCAAGGGTCGTAATGACACCAATAACGGAAAGCTGAACAATGTGATGGTTGCATTTAAGTTACTTCGACAAGGTTGTATCGAGTACTTGTGCTATCTGGATAAACCCAAAAAGGATGAAGTCTTGGTTCACGATATTCCTACCGTGTGTGAATTTGCCGACATTTTTTCAGAGAAAATTCCAGGGTTGCCCCCGAATCGTGAATGTGGAGTTTACTATTGAGTTGAAACCTGGTACAACGCCAATTTCCAAGGCACCTTATCGTATGGCTCCAGTAGAGATGCAAGAATTGAAGAATCAACTAGAAGAGCTGCTTGAGAAAGGATACATAAGACCGAGTGCGTCGTCATGGGGTGCCCCGGTTTATTCGTCAAGAAGAAGGATGGTTCCTTTAGGCTTTGCATCGATTATCGGGAATTGAACAGGGTCACAATCAAGAATAAATACCCGTTACCACAGATAGATGATCTTTTGAATCAGCTACAAGGGGCTAAAGTCTTCTCCAAGATCAATTTGAGGTCTGAGTATCATCAGCTCATAATTCGTGAGGAGGATATTCTGAGGACTGCATTCCAGACGAGATACGGTCACTACGAATTCGTAGTCATGCCATTGGGACTTACGAATGCTCCAACAGTTTTCATGGATTTGATGCACATATGTTTTCATCAATATCTGGATAAGTTTGTGGTGGTGTTTATTGACGATATTTTGATCTATTCGCCAAATGAAGAAGTTCATGAGGAGCATCTTCGCATCACGTTATCAATCTTTAGACAAAATCAGCTATATGCTAAGTTGTCTAAGTGTGACTTCTGGTTAAAGGAAGTGGCTTTCTTAGGCCATGTGATCAATGAGAACGGGGTAATGGTTGACCCTCAAAAGATTGAAGCGGTAGCTGGCTGGAAGCGGCCTCAGAATGTGAAGGAGGTGTAATTTTCTTGGACTTGCTGGTTATTATCGACGGTTTGTAGAGGAATTTTTGAAGATCGCTCTACTAATGACCGGGTTGTTCTGCAAGGTCCACAAGAAGTTTGTATGGGATGATAAGTATAAGGCTAGCTTTCAGAAATTGAAAGAGTGCCTGACGTCAACACATGTACTAGCACTGCCTGAAGGAACCGATGGGTATGTGGTCTACAGTGATGCTTCGAAACAGGGTTTGGGATGTGTATTGATGCAGAAGGGGAAAGTTATTGCATACACATCTCGATAGTTGAAGCCTTACGAAGCAAACTACCCGACCCATGATTTGGAGCTAGCAGCCGTGGTTTTTGCGTTGAAGATTTGGAGGCACTATCTCTACGGTGTCAGATCTTTACCGACCACAAGAGTCTAAAGTATGTTTTTACTCAAAAGGAGTTAACCATGAGACAGCGACGCTGGTTGGAGTTGCTTAAGGATTATGATATTAAGCTATTGTATCATTCGGGCAAAGCTAATGTGGTGGCAGACGCATTGAGCCGAAAGACACCACATGAGACAAATGTAGTAGATTTCTCATTGCTCAGACAGAATTACAGCAAGGATTGTGTGAAGTAGAGGTCTTATTTGATCATCGACATGGACGTCTGAGTATGCTAGAAATTCAGGCTACGTTGCTTGATCAGATCAAGGAAAGACAAGTTGATGACTTGGTTTTGGTGAAACTGTGTAGCGAAGTTCAGGATGGGAAAGCTCTGGGGTTTGTGATTCAGGATGATGGATCCCTTTGGTTTCAAGACCGGATCTGCGTGCCTGATGATGACAATATTCGTCAGCTGATAATGAGGGAGGCCCATTCCTCTGCTTATTCTGTACATCCGGGATCTAGTAAGATGTACAAGGACCTGCGGAAGAAATTCTGGTGGCCCAATATGAAGTGGGATGTAGCAAAATTTGTGGCAAGATGTTTGACCTGTCAGAAAGTGAAGATTGAACATCGAAGGCTAGGGGGAGAATTGCAACCTCTTCCGGTGCCAGAATGGAAGTGGAAGGATATTGCAATGGATTTTGTTACGGGTTTGCCGAAGACACAAGGTTAAAGAGACGCTATATGGGTGATCATTGACCGGCTCACAAAAAGTGCTCATTTTGTGGCCATCAAGTCAACCTGAGGAATCTAGAAGCTCTCTGAGGTGTTTTTACATGAGATTGTTCATCTGCATGGTACACCCAAAACCATTGTATCGGATCACGATGGCCGATTCATGTCGAGATTCTGGAAAAAGTTGCATAAGGCAATGGGGATTGAGTTAAGATTCAGTACCGCATTTCATCCTCAAACTGATGGACATTCAGAGAGGACAATCCAGACACTCGAAGACATGCTGAGAGCCTGTGTGTTGGATCGTCCGACCAGTTGGGAGAATAACTTGAGTCTGATAGAGTTCACATACAACAATAGTTGGCATTCAACCATCAAGATGGCTCCATTTGAAGCCTTGTATGGTCGGAAGTGTAGATCGTCAATTTGTTGGGATGAAAATGCAGACAATTAAATTGCTAGGACCTGAATTGGTCGAAATGACTACCTCAGATATTGCTTTGATCAGACAAATGATGCTTACCGCTCAGAGTCGACAGAAGTCTTACACTGATTTAAAGCGAAGGAATGTCGAGTTCGACGTTGGAGATAATGTCTTTGTCGGGGTGTCGCCAACTAAGGGTGTGTTCAAGTTCGAAAAGCGTAGGAAGCTCAATCCGCGCTATGTTTCGGAAAGCGTAGGAAGCTCAATCCGCGCTATGTTGGACCATTTGAGATCCTTGACAGAGTCGGATCTTTAGCATATCAGTTGGCATTACCACCTTCAGCGCATCCAGTGCATAATGTGTTTCATGTCTCTCTGCTGAGAAAGTATGTGCCATATGAGTCTCATGTGCTGAGTTACGACGACATCGAGATTCAATCAAATGGGACATACGAGGAGAGACCAGTTCGCATCCTAGAGCGCCGAGAGAAACACTTGCGTAATAAAGTGATTCTATTGGTGAGGATCCTTTGGTCGAAGTCTGGAGCTGAGGAAGTTACTTAGGAAACTTAGGAGACCGAAGCTGATATGTGTAGTCGTTTTCCTGAACTGTTTTCGGCCTAGGTTCGCGGTCGATTTTTTTTTAAAGGGGGTGGTATTGTAATAACCCTCATTTTAATGTAATTTCTATTTTTGATGATAATAATAAGTTTATGGTATTTATTTTATTCTTTTAAAAGAAGAATAATTTAAATCAACCTTAACTTAAGTAAAAAATTATGCCTTAAATAATTTTTGTACAAGTTATCAAAAGGATTACATTAAAATAGTATAATAAGTAGCTAAGAAAATATTTAAAAATGGTTAAACAATAAATTTGGAAAGTTATAATAATTTGGTAATTGAAACTAGGAAAGAAAATGACAATTTAAAAAGTTTGTGGTTAGATGGTAAGTATTTATGGATACAAATGCTCCAAATTATTTAATTCGGACTCCACATATAAATTTCCTAAACCATGGTAACACTCCTGTAAATAGTTAATAGGTTTTGCGAGGATATAGAATTCAGCTAATAGTATATTGTATCTAGAACCTCGTGTTACAGTTTGAATCTTCAAAGTACATTTTTCTCTCTTAATCATAGTGCTTGAAATCCTGCCTTGACAAGAACTTGAAGCAACTAAAATCTCTTGCAAATGTAATATGTGGTGTTAACTTGAAGCAACTAAAATCTCTTGCAAATGTAATATGTGGTGTTACTAGGACATGCCTTTTAATTCATACAGAATTGGATATAGAGTGGTTTTTGGGTCTTATCATCTCTTAGCAATAGCTTGGTTTATGCACGTAAAGTATAAGTGGGTAGAGATTGTATCTTCTAAATAGAAATTCTATCAATTATAAGGCAATGCCAACTTATATTTCTTTCTATGTCAATCGGCTAGAGAGATGTTATGTAAATAACCCCCCTTTCTCTCAATAAATGTGTACAAATGGTAGTTGGTAAACAAGTGTTAGTGGTAATTGGTGAACCAAAACAAAGTGCTAATAGTGTCGAGACAAACAAAATCTCTTTCAAATGACTCATTTTGTGTTGCATTTGCATATGTGCAATATGCCAATATACAAGTAGAACACACTTTTTTTTATAGATAAAAGGGTTATACACTTATACTCATGCATAACTTTTATTTTTTTTATTTTTTATATAGTGTTTATTTTCCGGACTATATAAATAATCATTGCGCTCATAACACATTTTTCTATCTCTTGCCATCACTTTCTCCTCTAAAGTATATTTTATTGTTCTCTTTGTCATCATTCATTTCCTTCTCTATTACCTTTTTCTGTTTATACCTTTTTTTCTCTTTTTACTCTCAGTTTTAGTGAAAAATATCAAAAAGTAGTCATAAAACCATAGTAGATAACATTGTTGTCGTATTTTTTAAAAGATTTCTCTTAACACTAAAGAAGGATGTCCATTGAGGATTCACATGAAACGAAAAGTAAATTTGTTTTTAAATCCTCTTCTTAATTGCAACTCTTGTGTTTTGACCCTATAATCGGAAAAATTGTAGATCTAGTCTTTAAACCCATGATCAAAAGCATCATTAGTGCTTGTTTGGTTGGTAAGTAAATTTTCATAATTTTTAGGAAGTGATATCAAATATATGTGTTTGGTTGACTTTTTGTTTTTGAAAAATTCAGATATTTTAATTCATGTGATTTTCAATTCCTACAAAACACAAGAAGTGCAATCACCTAGGGAGGAGTGTTTAAGATTTTTTTTCCCATGTTTTCCATGATTAAGATTTTAACCAAACAAGATTTATCAATTACCATGAATTCAAATTCTCATGTTTTGATTTCACATGAAATAATTTCTTAGGAATTACACTTCCCTTATTCAGCCAAACAAGCACTAAATGTTCTGATGTGGAATTAAGCTATCTAATTATTAAATTTGCTTCATTCTTTAATATATCAACACTATGTTAATTGCCGATACACACAACCTGTACAATTTGAGCTAAACTATTATCCTTAATTAAAAAAATAACCTTGCTCTAAATTCTTTGAAACAAAAAAAAAACAAGGTTAAAATACCCAGTAATATTTCATTCGTTTAAAATATTTGTCTTCTTATCGTTTTTCACACTATTTAGAAGAGTATTAAAAATAAATACATTCTATTTATTATGTTTTTTTTAAATCATTACTAATAACATACCATTAATTATGAGGATAAATGTATAATTTAATGAGTAAGTTAGCTGTAAATAAATAAAAATTTCTAGATAAAAAATAAAGGCTAAAAAAATAAATATTTTTAAACTGCTAGATTAATATCATCGAGCTAAAAATAACGGTCCCACTATATACACTACGTTTTCTGACGTTTCGCACTACAAATCACTATGCAGAAACCTGGCGTACGCCAAATTTCTGCGTAGAAGACCAAATTTCTCTACGCAGGTATCTGGCGTACGTCAGATACCTGCGTAGAGCTAGAATATAATTGTTGGAGATAGGGAGTTGGGTTTTTTTTTGAAATTTGCCTCCTACACAAGGATCTGGCGTACGCCAGATCCTGGCGCAGAAAAAAAAAAAAAAAAAATTGGACGCAACCAAGTGAACAATATAATTTTTAAAATCTGCATTTGACTCTAGTAATAGACGTTATCAAGTAATCAAGGTTACATGGCAATAAATTCGTTTGTATCATGAGATTTCAATATACTTTTATTCATGTATATTTCTCCACCAATTTGTTTGATATTATCTGTTTGTTATTATTATTCTCGAAAATCACATATAACTATGGTTATATATTATAGTTGGATTGACCAGATGTCTCATCCATATTTGGATTTCCGGTCCGTCAGACAAGACCTACATGCAAGAGATCCTGTCCCTCCAGTCCCTCCACCTCCCCCGGCTTTCGTTGTCACGGTATGTCATCATTTTCTTATGTTTATTTTGATGTATTTTATTTATGTTTATTTTGATGTATTTTTTTAATACAACGCTCACAGCTGGTGGCCGGCGAGATGACGACTTATCTGGCCTAGTACAACGATACGCCTCCCCGTCTTACAAATCAGATGATCCGTTGGATCGAGTATCTGACGGGTGACGTGACGCCTTCGGCCCCTCCCATGCATTTCACGTGCGTCCCAGAGATTCCGCAACTCGGTTCACGAGGAGGGATCTGGTAGCGGGCGACAGGCAGATGAGGACTAGTTACGATATGTATATTACCTAAACTGTTACGTATCACATGAAATATTTTGTTCATGTTTATGGTATTTTGTTGATGTTTATAGTATATAAGTATATTCACATTAAATATAAAGAAAAACTATAGTATATAAGCTTATATCACATGAAATATAAAGGAAAACTATAGTATATAAGTATATTCAAATGAAATATATATAAAGGAAAACTATAGTACATAATTAAGCTTATATCACATGAAATATAAAGGAAAACTATATTATATAAGTATATTCACATGAAATATAAAGGAAAACTATAGTACATACGCTTAGAGCAATTTAATTTCTGTATATGAAAATTACATTGTAAATAAATTCTAGAAATTTAATATTTTTTTTTTTACAAATTAACAATCTACTAAAAATAATAATCGAAATATAAAAATATAAAAATAAAGAAAATAAAGTAACAAGATAATTCGCGTGTGAAATCCTCCCGCATGCCTCTGATCTTCAAGGCCGCGATCGCTGTAGTCATAGTCGCGCCCGCGGCTTACTCTTCCTTCCATGTCTAGCGAATTCCTTCATAGGCCGCGATGACTGCCCCCATGGCCGCGATCGCGGCTTTGCCTTCTCCGCTTCATGACAACTTCTTCATAAGCCGCGATGGCTGCCCCCATGGCCGCGCTCGCGGCTTTGCCTTCTCTGTTTATAGTATATAAGTATATTCACATGAAATATAAAGAAAAACTATAGTATATAAGCTTATATCACATGAAATATAAGGGAAAACTATAGTACATAAGCTTATATCACATGAAATATAAAGGAAAACTATAGTACATAAGCTTATATCACATGAAATATAAAGGAAAACTATAGTATATAAGTATATTCACATGAAATATAAAGGAAAACTATAGTACATAAGCTTATATCACATGAAATATAAAGGAAAACTATAGTACACAAGCTTATATCACATGAAATATAAAGGAAAACTATAGTACATAAGCTTCCTTTATATTTCATGTGATATAAGCTTATGTACTATAGCAATCAATCCCAAAAGAAGACTCTAACGAGTTGAGTCTTATAGGAAACATGACAAATGTTGGGAAACTTAATTAATAATATTCATACAAGCGTTCAAAAACGACTTGATGTTTTGGCTCACAACCAACCTCACCGCCCCAGGGCGAATCCAGATTGGAAAGAGAACTTTACTCTGATCAAAGTCAAGACGAGATTTTCTAGCTGCACTATTACCTAGCTGCACTACTCGTCTGAGGTATATTAATTTTGTGCACTAAAGGCACTTATCTGATTTAATTCCAATACCAAACCACATCACCACATTATAAACTTTTATTATGATCAGCTCGTCCCGAGACGAGAGATCTCTTGGGAGCAACTCCCAAGATTTGCTCCCGAGATATATGTGACACTAGCTAAGTGCACCACCTCTATACCCGAGTATAGAGGCTAGTCATGACTCACCAATGGTATTAGGGTCTCAATTCCCTTTTCTCCATTTAATTATCAAGAAACGACTGGACCTCCTGGGCCCCAGTAAACGTTCCTACGAATACTCGTGCTAACTAAACAGTTCAACACAGTCATATATCACATCAAAACAAAGCCATCAAGGCCAACATCATAGATCTATCAATCTATATATATATATCAAAATAGCGTTGCTACTAACAGTATATGCAACCTATTATAATCTTTCATATGAAATTCACCTTTAAAATCCACAACAAAACCATTATGAACATAATAGCGCTGTATCTAGCAATATACAACCTATTATAACAACGCTTCTTTTAATCAAATAATTTATCAAAACTGTTCGCAACAAAACAGTAAATCATCCCAAATTAATTAACAACTAAACAATTGATAATTAATGGTAAATATGGAATGACGAGCAAGAGCGAACCGCCACTTGCCTTAGATCCGCCAAACTTGAACAACGGGCTCCTGGGTCTGAAACTGGGACATATCTTGGATACTAAATCCCTAAGGAACGCCCCATAACGAGATCCTAAGTTAGATTCAATATCCACATAATTGAATCTAAAAGAATACGAAAAGAATCGAAGGAGCCGAGCCTCGCCCAAATCCAAACACCCAAGAACACACACTCGGACAAGGCTCGCCGCGGGTGCGGTGAAGCGCTTGCCGCGGGGTGCGGTGACGACACAGAGCGAGCTCTCGCGACAGAAGTTCAGCAAACTCACCCTTAAATCGATTCGTTCGACTTCGATTTGTTCTTGGTTTGATCTCTCAACACCTTAGGCCTTCAAACAACACTCAAGAGCATCCTTAACACTCAAAAGGGAACTCCGAACGCTCTCACCCAAAGCTCAAAGC
Organism: Rheum nobile; assembly: GCA_027886185.1. NCBI lineage: Eukaryota > Viridiplantae > Streptophyta > Magnoliopsida > Caryophyllales > Polygonaceae > Rheum > Rheum nobile. Next base: position 1,865,459 of record WOAB01000248.1, on the reverse strand, counting down.
TCAGACAACAATGGTGAAAATAGAGAAAACAGAGGGAGAAGAAGACGAAGCTCGATCTGTGGCTTCCTTCTCCACGACGTTCTCTTCCTTTTATAGGCCCAAGCAAGGAGGGAACAAGCCGGGGACAAAGGGGACAAAAACCCACAAGTGGAGCCACTTGCTCCTGCAGAGGGAAGACGATAACGTCGAAGAAATATCCCACCGCTGGGTGCGGTGGCATCTCTGTTGCCGCCCCAGATTTGGCCTTCGCCGCGGGTGCGGCCACTTGACCGCGGGGTGCGGTCAAGGCCATTCTTCACCCTTTTTGACCGTTTTGACTTTGGGTTAATCTTCTTAACCCCGGGTTAAATATATTTGTACTCGAACGACTATTTAACCTTGAACATACGTCAACTGTATTTTATATTACTCAGAAAAAAATTACAGAGATCAAACATATTACCGAATGTCTGAACTTCTCTGAATTTAATCTGACTTGTAATACGGGAGTTGGAAAAATTCCAATTTATCCTTATAAAATATCTGGGATATTACATTACCTCCCCCTTAAAAGAAGTTTCGACCCCGAAACTTGTCCGAATACCACTTGAGAAAACGTCTAAGTATAACCGCCTCAGTTTCCCAGGTTTCCCAAGTAACCTTAACTTCAAAGCATACACTTTTGCTCCTCATAGTTGATCCAACAGATCATTAATCCTTAACAACGGATATTTATTCTTGATCGTGACTTTATTCAACTCACAATAGTCGAAACGATCCATCTTTCTTTTGACAATTCATAACCGGGGCACCCTTCGAGGCGATGCACTCGGTCTTGTCAATAAAATTTTCGAGTTGCTTCTTCAACTCTTGCATCTCAATCAGGAGCCATCCGATACGGTGCCTCGGAAATCGGCGCGGTATCAGGCTCAGAATCAATTATAAACTCCACGTCACGCTACGAGTTAACCGGGAATATCTTCTGAGAAGACATCCGAAAATTTCACTAATCACAGGAATATCAAGAATTGATGGTTCATCTCTCATGGGATCATCCAGATAGCACAGGTACCTGACACAACCTTGTCTAAGTAGCTTTAAACGCAGCCATCGCATTGATAAGCTTGTCGTTATCAGCGTCATCCCGTCCTTTAAACGTGCGTACATTCTGGTCCCCAGATGACACCGTCACCGTTCTTGAACTAAAATCGATGACCGCCCCATGACGCGTCAACTAATCCATACTGAGAAATTATCGTATGGAACCATGGCTAATCAAATTAAATCTGCCTCGAACTCCTTACCCTAAATGGTAATCGGAATTTCCAAAAGGCGCTTGGTTTCAACTAAATGGTCACTGTTGGGCCTGGCATCCCCGGAGAAGGTGGATCAAGTGAATCGAGCCCAAGCCCGTTGCAGATCAGAAGAACAAAGGAGAAGGCCCAGAGGAGGCGACAAGACTTCTCTGGTCGAATGCCCTCCGACAGGATCACGAGAATCTCGCCATACATTTAATGCCCAGACCACGCAACGTCCACATCATTCAAACCACTATAATTGCAGCAATTAAATGGCATAATCCTTGCCATTGCTCCCGACATTGAAGACGAAGATATTAGAAAAACATAACGGTCACAATGGAAAAGAACTTACCATATTTGGACGACGAAGAAGATAAGAGGATACGAACACATTAACGCTATAAACACAAGCATCCTGGCTCAAAAAATGAATCAGAACAACACTTACGCTGCCCGCTTAGCTCTCCAGCAATCATCTGCGCTTACTCTCCACCGGTCGCCACCTAAAAGTCATCGATCGAGTCCTACACGACTACTCGGTCTAAACTACGATAAGTTGTATCTCGATTCGATCCGATCAATACATTATCTAATAAAATCATCTCACTATTCTACATTTATTCTTTCCTTGTCAATTATCTGCTTGGTTTGGATTGTTCTCTATCACCCGATCGACTAGTTACCCCGTCTAAGGCGATTTACGTCGTCCGATCCTTTCGCCCCAAAACAATTTGGCGCCCACCATGGGGCAACTTGCCGATCACCCTTCCGAAACTTTCCAACCATGACTATTGACCCACCTACCGACGACCAAGAACCACGTCTCGAAGACGGAACCCAAGATGCAGTAATCACAACCGAAAATCCTACTCCAACCCAGTTCCAAGAACTTTCCCAAAAAATGGTCACCCTTCAAGAGGAACTAGCCCAGCAACGCCAAAAGACCGAGGCCCTAGCCGCTTTTTCAACCCAATCTAAAGCCGAGATCGCACAACTAACCCGTGAAAATGAGTCTCTTAAGTCGCAGGTACAGTCAGTGGCTTCAAGATCTAGGAACGTGCCCGTCCACGATGGCGTCCGAACACGCCTCGACATGGACAACATCGAGCCGACGCCTCCGAGCATACGACGTCCCGGACACACTGAGGGTACGTCTCGAACTCCTTTCGCTAGTCCATTTTCGACTAACCATGTCACCTTTTCCACACCGATCGGGTCTGCTGGGGCCCGAATCGACGAACCGCAGGTTACCAATCCGCCAGATGTCCTGGCTCTTTTCCAGCAGACGCTCGACAGACACATGAGGACGATCGATGATCGCTTCAACAGGCTCCCAGGAGTCCCGCAACCAATCGAGAGGGAAACATCCGATGAATTCGAAGAATCCCCGTTCGTCGAAGAAATCACAAGGGTCGAGATCCCCAAGAAGTTTCATCTCCCCAACATGGAGACGTTCGACGGCACCACCGATCCAGATGACCATATCTCTCTCTATAAACAAAAACTAATGGCCGCATCTGTTTCAAGGGAGAGCCGCGAGGCTGTCATGTGCAAAAGCTTTGGCACAACCCTCGCGGGTCCCGCACTAACGTGGTTTATGCGTTTGCCTCAGGGAATGATTACATCCTTTGCGGATCTGGTCAACTCTTTCAAGAGTCAATTTGCTAGCAGTCGAAGGCTCGAAAGACAATCAAGTGACCTCTACCGAGTCACACAAAGCTATAACGAACCCCTTCGGAATTATCTTAACAGGTACAATAAGGAAAAAGTGGTGATCCCCCACTGCGACGTCACAACCTCCATTGAGGCCTTCCGACAAGGTCTGGTCAAAGACATCAATCTCTACGACGAGATTACCAAGTACCCGTGTAAAAGTTTTGAAGATGTCCAAGCCAAAACCATGGCCGAGGTAAGATTGGAAGAAGACCGAGAGTCGCATAAAGCCTCACGCGGACCCGATCCATCCGACCGTAAAAATCCCCCCGACAACCGTCGAGACAGACGATCTCATCCCTATTCTCGTAATCGAAACGAACCAAATCAGGTAAACTCTTTCCAAGACAGGTCACAGGAATGGAGAGACGGTCCGGCGTTGCCTCCTAGGGTCCAGTCTTATAATTTCAATGTTTCCGTGTCGGAGCTCGTCAAGAGTTTCGACAAATACGGAAAAGAGGTAAGATGGCCCCGAAAGAGCGACCGACCGGATGTCAAGAAGGACATGAGTCGATGGTGCGAATTCCACGGCGACCACGGTCATTCGACCGACGAGTGCATCACCCTACGGAAGGAAGTCGCTAGACTGCTCTCACAGGGGCTCCTGCGCGACGTAATCTCGGAGCGGGCAAAGGCCACCATGGAACGTCGAGATCAGGTAAAACAGAACAAACCCCCATCTCCCGTCCATACAAAAGTTGTCAATACCATTTCAGGTGGATCGGATATATGTGGAAACACATACTCCGCGGCTAAGCGACACACTAGGGAAAGCAAGGGCGACAAACCCGAGGCATCGGAATTCAAGCCAAGGAGGACATCTGACCTTCCGACGGTCACATTCGACGAATCTGATTCCGATGGGTCGGATAGTCACCACGATGGTCTGGTAATCTCTTTGTCTCTTGGTAATTGTTTAATACGGAGAGTACTAATCGATACAGGGAGTTCGACAAACCTCCTGACCCTTGACGCTCTTAAAGAAATGGGTCCGACTGAGAACGACCTAATCAAGAAGTCGACCCCACTGGTTGGGTTCAGCGGTGAGGTTAAGCATACGACTGGTGAAATCATTTTAACCACATACGCTGGAGGAATCAACCAACATGTGAAATTCTTAGTCCTAGACTGTCCGTCTCCCTATAATTGTATTCTTGGCATGCCATGGATACACGCTATGAAGGCAGTACCTTCAACGTATCATCAAGTCATCAAATTCCCCACTGAATGGGGAGTCCAAGAGATCAAAGGACCGCAAAAGAATGCTACGTCGCTTCCATGAAGAGCGCAGTCGAACACAAGACCGCATAGCAACCACAGAGCGGCGAAGGGCCTAGTCGGTACGTCGAACCAGAAATGGAAAAACTCGATGAAATCGCACTAGACCCTTCAAAGCCAAACCAAACGGTAAGGGTCGGGTCGGACTTGGACGATTCGACCAGACAACAACTTCTTGACTTTCTCAGGGCCAATGCTGACTGTTTCGCATGGTCGCATGAGGATATGGTCGGAATATCTCCAAACGTTATTACTCATAAATTAAATGTGGATCCATCTCATCCCCTTGTCAAGCAAAAACGCAGGAAGTTCTCCCCCGAGCGGAACAAGATAGTCAACGACAAAGTCAAAAGCTTATTGGAAACAGGAAAGATCAGGGAGGTCCACTATCCTGAATGGCTAGCCAACGTGGTCGTAGTCTAGAAAAAGAACGGCAAATGGAGAGTCTGCATCGACTTCACAGACCTCAACAAGGCTTGTCCCAAGGACTCATTCCCTCTACCCCATATCGACGCCATGGTCGATGCCACAGCGGGGCACGAAATGCTTACCTTCATGGACGCTTTCAGCGGTTACAATCAAATCCTTATGGAACCCGACGATCAAGAAAAAACAGCGTTCATCACCAGCCAAGATATCTATTATTACCGAGTAATGCCCTTTGGTCTGAAAAATGCAGGGGCTACGTATCAACGACTAGTCAACAAAATGTTCAAAGACCAAATCGGAGACACGATGGAAGTCTACATCGACGACATGTTGGTCAAGTCCAAAAAGAAAGAAGATCACATAGACCACCTACGCGACAACTTCGAGGTGCTCAAAAGGTACAACATGAAACTAAACCCTACTAAATGCTCCTTCGGAGTGTCGTCAGGGAAGTTCTTAGGATACATGGTGACACAAAGAGGAGTAGAGGCTAGCCCAGAACAGATCAAGGCTCTCATCAACCTTCGATCCCCCCGATGCGTCAAAGATGTACAGAAGCTCACATGTCGGATAGCAGCTCTGAGCAGATTCATCTCTAAATCATCCGACAAAAGCAAACCCTTCCACGACGCACTCAAGAAGAACAAGTCCTTTCAATGGACGGAAGAGCACGAAGCAGCGTTCCAAAACCTCAAAGAGTACCTGGCCAGTCCCATGTTACTGACCAAACCTAAAGGCGACGAACCCTTATTTCTTTATCTTGCAGTGTCAGAATCAGCCGTAAGCACAGTACTGATCAGGGAGGAGGATGGCAAACAGTCGCCAATATATTACGTCAGTCGAACGTTGTTACCGGCCAAAACAAGGTATTCGTCACTTGAAAAGCTCGTGCTATCATTGGTAATGGCTTCGAACAAACTCAAACCATATTTCGAATCTCATACTATTACTGTTCGCACTAATCATCCCATGAGAGCTATCATGAGGAAACCTGAGTTCACAGGACAAATGACCAAATGGGCCATACACCTCAGTGGTTACGATATCGAGTACGAGCCCAGGACAACGATCAAGTCACAAGCCTTAGCCGACTTTGTGGCCGATTTCAGTTCGACCCTAGAGCAAGAAGCAACACAATTACTCGCGACGGATGAGGCAGGTACATGGGAGCTTCACACAGACGGGGCATCGAATGCCAGAGGATCGGGGCTAGGGGTCGTGCTAAAATCGCCACAAGGGGACAAGATAGCTCAAGTTGTCTGATGTGAGTGGGATGCGACTAACAACGAAGCTGAATACGAGGCACTCATATTCGGACTCATCCTAACTCGCAACCTAGGGGTCCGAGAGATCGAAGTCGTTTGCGACTCTCTGCTGGTCGTAAACTAGATACAAGGGTCGTACAGAACCAAGGATACCAGAATGATAGACTACCTAGAGGTAGCCAAGAAACTGATCGGACAATTCCAAACATTCAACATCAGACAGGTGCCCAGGGATCTTAACTCCCAAGCTGACGCACTCGCTAATCTGGGATCCGTCCTAGACCCGAAGGAATTTCCACACATACCATTGGCCCACATCACCACACCAGCCGTCCCAAGGACATCCGCCGAGTCAACAACATCGCTTGAAGAACTCGTCGCCATGGAAATAGGCAACCGATCAGAAGAAGACATCGTCGACACCAATGACGACTAGATGCTACCTTATATTAGATGGTTAAAAGACGGCATCCTACCCGACGACAAGACGGAAGCAAAAAGGCTCAAGGTACAAGCACTCTCTTACGATATCGTAGATAACATATTGTACAAAAGATCTGTTACAGGACTACTCCTACGATGCCTCAAGACTCCAGAAGTCAGACGTATCTTACAATCATTGCACGAAGGGGAGTGTGGCAATCACACCGGCGGACGAAGCCTCTCGGGAAAAGCCCTACGAAGCGGGTACTATTGGCCAATGATGAACAAAGACGCCATGGAATACACCAAGAGATGCGACGCCTGTCAGCGGCACGCACCCGTCCTAGCTCCATGGCCCTTTATGAGATGGGGAATGGACATCGTCGAAAAGCTCCCCCCCGCGTCGGGTCAAAGAGTCTTCTTCCTTGCCATGATGGACTACTTCTCTAAATGGATCGAAGCCGAAGCCTACAGAGAGGTAAAAGATCAACACGTCATTTCATTCGTAAAATGCAATATCTTGTGCAGATTTGGCGTCCCATCAGAAATCGTGTGCGACAATGGCTCCCAATTCATCAGTCATAAGACTCAAACCTTCTGCGACCAGTGGAACATCAAGTTGGTCACATCCACACCTCGGTATCCGCAATCTAACGGATAAGCCGAATCCAGCAACAAGATCATTATCAACAACCTCAAGAAACGCCTCACAGGGGCTAAAGGCAAATGGGCAGACAAACTCCCACTTATTCTATGGTCCGACAAGACTACTCCAAAGAATGCGACCGGGCAATCGCCTTTCTCTCTCGTCTATGGGAGTGAGGCGGTCATCCCGGCTGAGTTACTGGTTCTGACCGCTCGCTGCAACCTTCAGACAAATGAACAAAACGACATCGAACTAGCACACAATCTGGACACAGCGGACAAAATCAGAGAGAAAGCCCGAATCAGGATGGTCAGGTTCCAACAACAAGTCGCAAGGAGCTACAACAAGAACGTCCGAATCAAGGCATTCAAGGTCGGAGACTGGGTCCTCAGGAAAACTTTCCAGAACACTAAGAACCCATCCGACGGAAAGCTAGCACCACAGTGGGAAGGACCTTACTTGATCACCGAAGTGGTCGGATAGGGAGCATATCAGCTAAAGGATAAAGACGGACAACCGATCCCGAGGAGTTGGAACGCAGCACATCTAAAACTCTACCATTTCTGAACCAATGAGGTAAAACATCACACAAATCTTATACCTCGCATATACATTACTATCTATCGCATACAAATCGCATACAAATCGCATGCTATCACATATACATTACTATCTGTCGCATACAAATCGCATGCTATCGCATATACATTGCTATATGTCGCATACAAATCGCATGATATCGCATATACATTGCTACTTGTCGCATACATACCGCATGATGTCGCATGTACATCGCTATCTCCTTTTACATATCATCATCTGACACTAAGCGAAGACTTCCTCCTTACAAAAACACAAATGCAGAACAGCATTTACATTGGATCCTGTCATCCGCAAAAAAGCGCTTACATTACATTACACGATCGATCGGAACACGGGGAGATGACAACACAGGCACGTCGGCACACCGCCTGCCTTACACAAAACATAAGGTATAACACCTTATTACATTTACGCAATAAAACATATTGCTTACCTCCCCGGCATAATGTCATGACTAACACATACACAAACACATCGCAGGCCGGCTCTACATACATACACACGGTGAAACCCCACTCGACGGAGCATACGGGTGAAACCAACATACACGAAATACAAAACGTCGTCGATAACTTCCTTGAAGGTCCGACGAACATGTACGAAACGAACTAGCATACGACTCTATGTGTAAAAATACAATTTCATCGAAATAAAAGCATCTTTATACAAATACGCGACCCGCGATGGTGGACGGGTCGCCAAAACACATTGTCTGCCTACACATCTATAGGACTTTTAACGACAATCATTCAGAAATATCCTGCGACCCGCGATGGTGGACGGGTCGCCAAAACACATAATATTCAAACCCACACACAGGTGGGGCAAAGAAAGTCATACTACGCAGAGAAAATAAATCAAGCGTCGGGAGCAATGGCATTACCTTCCGCAGGGGCTGGCTCCAGAGAAGTTATCTCATCAGTCGGCTCGACATCACCAAGATGGGCCTCGTCCTCATCGGCGCCTTCATCCACGGCCTCCTCTCCGACGCCGGCTAAGCAAAACAGCTCCTGACCAGGATCGCCCTTTGGGAACATGGAGTCCAGAGTCTCCTTCTCCGCTTTCAGGTCCAGAGCTCATGTTTTCCCTCATTGAACTCCTCGATCATTTCGATGCGCGACTTCACCGCATAAAAGGCCCCAACGTCACCAGCAATTTGGCCATCGACAATGCGAGCCCGCCTCACCTCCTCCTCAACGCCTGATCGGCACTCTTCAAACTCCCTCCGACTTGCGACCAGCTCTTCTTGACTGCTCTTCAGCTCCCTGGTGAGGCGACGCTCAGTCTCACGGCAGCGACTCTCCGCTCCCTCCAGCTTGGTCCTCAAAGACGCAAGGTCGGACTCTGACCTAGCAGCCCTGTCCTCGGCCTTGATAAGCATCGCCTGAACACCGGAGTAAGCTCCCAAGAAATACTGGAAGGCCTGATAGAAAGACACACGACAACACAAAAACACAATCAAGAAACGCAGTCGAGCAAAAAGAAACATAAAAACAAGAACAAAGGGCAACTCACCCTCCACGCGGAGCATCCCGCTTCACCAATGCAGTCTAGAGGGGAGACATCCTTAACTTCCGACTTCAAAGTCGGGGTCCTGAGCGCGAAAAAGGTCGGCGATCGATTGTCCGACGACACCGATCTTGCCGACCCTCTCAGCAGTCGCACTCTTTTTCCTAGGGATGTCCTCCACCTTGACGTCTTCAGGACAAGCGCTCGCCTTCCTCTTAGAGCCAGTCTTGACTGGAACCGTCAGATCCACCAGATCCGGTTTGCTTGACGCGGCTTTGATCGCCGCCTTCCTCTGCTCGATCAGACTTTTCCCTGATGCCACCCTCAAACGAGCACTCGATCGACCACCAGGGGAACCTAACACGACAGAACAACAAAAAGGGAGAAATCCTAAAGTACACGACAAAACGAAAAACAGTAAAAGACGCCTGGAGTCAAGAATCTACCTTTTGCACGAGACGATGAGACATTCGACATGTCGTCTTGAGAGGCAGGAGTCGTCGACAGCAGGTTGACGTTCACAAACTTTCTTTCAGACGCGGGAATTTCAAGGACAATCTTCGACAAGCCTTCCGACCGGCTACTCACTTCTAGATCTTCTGGTTCGGGGACTACAAAAAAGAAAAGTTAAGGCAAGAGTTAAGACACATAAAATACGCGAAAGAGAAGACAAATACATACTATCGATTTGCCACTCCGTCAACAAAAACGGACACTCTCCCTCCTTCTCCAAAGAAGAACGTTCGACGAAAAAGAACTTCGACCCCCATCCGCGGTCGTTGACATCAGGGCACTGCACCAAGGGCTTTCGACCATGTCGGATACGCAACTGAACGCGACAGGAACTCTTCGACCCAATAAAGTAGTTATACCACAGAGCGTCAAAATCAAAATCGGCCCCAGTTTGAACATTCACAAGGTCTAAAACCCTAAGAACTCTCCACGCTTGAGGCATTACTTGACATGGCGCCAGCGCCAAAGTGGCTAAAAAATCCCTGACAAGGGGAGAGAAAGGAAATTTGTGCCCTATTCTAAACGGGTATACGTAGAAGCAAATCCATCCTTCGTAACGCGCATCGGCCCTCTCGTCTGGATGAGGCAACCTGGCGACCGTCTCCGGTGGAAAGCCTCTGACTTGGAGAACTTGATCCAGCTCCGCCTGGGACAAAGTGCTAGTCAATGCATCCGACTCCTTCAAAATGAAACCAGGAGGAGTTTCGCCTTCACGAGAATCGGAAAGAGTCTTCGACTACTCGGAAGCCTCGATGGAAACCATTTCGAGAATGGAAAGAGAGAGAGATCAAAGAGCTATGACTAGAGAAATCATAAAACTATGGCGAAAGAGACCGAGAAGCTTACCAGAAGAAACTTGCAAAGGAAGATGGGATGAAGACTAATCGATTCCCTCTGCTCTGAATTTATGGAGGGAAGCGAAGATTTGCAGAGGCGTCGCATCATGCCCCGATCACGCGCCACGTAGCCCTGAGCAAACGCGCCAAAAAAGGATGGTGAAGATCGTATCTAGAGAAGTTGCCACGGATTCCGTTTTACTTGCCTAAACCGAAAACCCAAGGCAACTTGGGGCTATTGTTGGGCCTGGAATCCCCGGAGAAGTTGGATCAAGTGAATCGAGCCCAAGCCCGTTGCAGATCGGAAGAACAAAGGATAAGGCCCAGAGGAGGCGACAAGACTTCTCTGGTCGAATGCCCTCCGACAGGATCGCGAGAATCTCGCCATACATTTAATGCCCAGATCACGCAACGTCCACAACATTCAAACCACTATAATTGCAGCAATTAAATGGCATAATCCTTGCCATTGCTCCCGGCATTGAAGACGAAGATATTAGAAAAACATAACGGTCACAATGGAAACGAACTTACCATATTTGGACGACGAAGAAGATAAGAGGATACGAACACATTAACGCTAGACACACAAGCATCCTGGCTCAAAAAATGAATCAGAACAACACTTACGCTGCCTGCTTAGCTCTCCAGCAATCATCTGCGCTTACTCTCCACCGGTCGCCACCTAAAAGTCATCGGTCGAGTCCTACACGACCACTCGGTCTAAACTACGATAAGTTGTATCTCGATTCGATCCGATCAATACATTATCTAATAAAATCATCTCACTATTCTACATTTATTCTTTCCTTGTCAATTATCTGCTTGGTTTGGATTGTTCTCTATCACCCGATCGACTAGTTACCCCGTCTAAGGCGATTTAGGTCGTCCGATCCTTTCGCCCCAAAACAGTCACCATCTTGGACCAGCCCACTACATGGTTCACAGACGGCACACTAGTGGCTCCGAGCCCAGGCTCAGCCATTACCAACGTCCATTGTTGCCATGAGTCGTTGTCCATACAACTCAACCCATACTTGGTAGCTTCACCTAACTAATAGGTAGCCATCTCCAAGAGGTTGTTGGTGAGCCTCGAACACGAGACCTCATCCCAGACCAAGCAACGAAACACTAACTTGGTATCAACCAAATGTTCATATATATAAGAAGAGTTACAACAAAAGGTTCACAACCTTGTTGCACACACAACTTAACTTACTACACAACTATCCAAAACGAAAGACTGGGTAACACCCAAATCAACAACATACCAATAGAAGGTAATAAGCACTTTTAATCATAAGGAGCATCGGGTCCATCCGCCTCACGCATCTCGTAAAGGCATTGACCTTGACTTCCAGAAGCCACTGGGGCTTTCCCCTTGTTCTGTGCAGTTGTTTGCATCGAAGGACTAGGAGCTTCCACTGGTTGAAACCTGGGTCGATTGTTCTGATTAACAGACCCTTGTTGGAACTCCGTTCCTTTCTGCCTTTCCTACCAATAGAACTTCTGCATGTGACCTTCCTTTCCACAGCCAAAGCATGTCTTTCTTTCCTTCAGACACGTCATGTTCCTGTGTCCGGTTTCACCACAATTATAGCATTGGATCGGACTCTTGCCCTGATCCGACTACTGCGTTGACCCTCCTTGAGTCATATCCGTCTTTGCCTTACTAGACTTGGCAAAGTTAGACGGTGGCGCAGGACGTTGAAACCCACTCGCCTGAGACTGATTTGACATCGACCTCTGGCGATTCCGTCTCTCGATCGAATCCTCCAGAGTCACCTCCAGCTTATAAGCTGCATCCATGTACTGCTCCATAGTAGAGCATCCGTGACGCACCATCATTGGCTTTATATCTGGACTCATCCACTCATGGAAGTACCAGATCTTTTGTTCTTCACTGAATATCTCTGATCCCACATACTGCAACAGGCGATTGAACTTGGTTGCCAGCTCGGCCACCTTCAATCCATCATTCTTTGGGTATAGAAATTATTTGCGCTTCTCTTCCCTCATCGCCCGGGAGAAGAATCGATCAATCATCTTGGTTCTGAACATTGCCCAATTCGAATCAGGGCTATCAGCAAGACCGGCGTTCTCCCACCAATCACTAGCATCTTCCTTTAATTGAAGGGAAGCTCTATGCACTTTCTCAGCTTCTGTGCACTCCACATTGCGGAACAACCGCTCCATGTGGGAAAACCAATGTGCCACTCTAACTGGCTCTCCTTTTCCGTTGTAGCAATCAGGCCTCATAGAACTTATTGCTTTTAGTGCTCGGCCATAGATGCCTTTATCCCTGATCGCTCCTCCTTGAGGTACATTGACAGCTGGCTCCACAAATCTAGGAACCGTTGGAGGAATTGGCACAGCTTGTGCCTGTGGCGCGTTTGGTTGCATAATATCAGCGAATGCTTGTATTACAATACCCCGTATTGCCTCAATTGCTGCTGCATCAAACACCACTGGAGCGTCGGCCTGAGCTTGGCCATTGCCCTCTGGATTATTGTGAGAAATAGACTCGTGTTCCTCCACAGGGTTAGCAACATTCCTCACGTTTGGTCTAGGGTCATTGCTTGGCCCAGCACCAGCACGAATAGTGTTCCTTGTATTCACTATCTATTTACCGATCAAATTCCAAGAATTTCATACATTAATATCTTCCAATATACTTAACGTAATGAAATCAACTTAGAAGAGATCAAACTAGGTAAATTTCATTAGATGAACTTCAAACCGAGTTACTAGGTTCTACAACCTCAAATCATAACGAGGGAACTGGGAATTCAAGCCTTACTGGAGATAGCGAAACTACCTCGGCTTCTTCCGAGTCCCTCTGAAAGAACAGAATGCACCCATATCCTTCGGGTGACGAGAAGAGAGTTAGTCTTTCTAAATATGGAAGTTCGCTTCCATATCAGACTAAAGAAGAAGGCACGACTATGAACGGTTTAAAATTTTCATTTGAAAATTCAGAGCCTTCGAAAACATTTCCCAATTTAAAACGAGTAAATGGTTTATGAAATCCCAAACCCGTTTTAAAAACTTTCGGCTCTGATACCAAATCTGTAACACCCCCAAATAACCTCTTGAAAGTATTACCGCCAGTGACCTCAGACGTACTGTCCGATGTCACCCAAGGCTTTTCCAGTTGATATAAATCATCAAACCACAGTCATAATACAAAATATCATAACTTTCATTAAAACCAAAGTCTCGGAATTACAACATAATTCCAAATACAACAAAATACATCAGAAATACATAATCAGAATCATTACAGCGGAAGTCTTGTAAACAAAGCGACAAAATAACTTGTCAAAACACCGTTCATCTTCATAGTCGTTCTAGCCTTCACGGAACAACAACATACCTGATGTGCCGAATCGAACGGATGACACCAGCCAACCATGCAAGGGAATAATTACGGTTGGTTAGTCTAATGAAAGACTACGCAAGAGTACAAATCAGAGTGGTTCGAAGTAGTTGTATTAGGTTAGACTCATCGCTCCTCGAATCACAACCGATAACGATAGTCAACCACCATACTTCTACTGAATTATGAAAAGGCATGATTAAGAGAAGATTCTGGAGACCGAGTCTCACATCAATCAATCCCAAAAGAAGACTCCAACGAGTTTCGGCTCACAACCAACCTCACCGCCCCAGGGCGAATCCAGATTGGAAAGAGAACTTTACTCTGATCAAAGTCAAGACGAGATTTCCTAGCTGCACTATTACCTAGTTGCACTACTCGCTTGAGGTATATTAATTTTGTGCACTAAAGCACTTATCTGATTTAATTACAAAACCAAACCACATCACCACATTATAAACTTTTATTATGATCAGCTCGTCCCGAGACGAGAGATCTCTTGGGAGCAACTCCCGAGATTTGCTCCCGAGATATATGTGACACTAGCTAAGTGCACCACCTCTATACCCGAGTATAGAGGCTAGTCATGACTCACCAATGGTATTAGGGTCTCAATTCCCTTTTCTCCATTTAATTATAAAGAAACGACTGGACCTCATGGGCCCCAGTAAACGTTCCTACGAATACTCGTCCTAACTAAACAGTTCAACACAGTCATATATCACATCAAAACAAAGCCATCAAGGCCAACATCATAGATCTATCAATCTATATATATATCAAAATAGCGTTGCTACTAACAGTATATGCAACCTATTATAATCTTTCATATGAAATTCACCTTTAAAATCCACAACAAAACCATTATGAACATAATAGCGCTGTATCTAGCAATATACAACCTATTATAACAGCACTTCTTTTCATCAAATAATTTATCAAAACTGTTCCCAACAAAACAGTAAATCATCCTAAATTAATTAACAACTAAACAATTGATAATTAATGGTAAATATGGAATGATGAGCAAGAGCGAACCGTCACTTGCCTTAGATCCGCCGAACTTGAACAACGGGCTTCTGGGTCTGAAACTGGGACATATCTTGGATAATAAATCCCTAAGGAACGCCCCATAACGAGACCCTAAGTTAGATTCAATATCCATATAATTGAATCTAAAAGAATACGAAAAGAATCGAAGGAGTCGAGCCTCGCCCAAAGCCAAACACCCAAGAACACACACTCGGACAAGGCTCGCCGCGGGTGCGGTGAAGCGCTTGCCGCGGGGTGCGGTGACGACACAGAGCGAGCTCTCGCGACAGAAGTTCAGCAAACTCACCCTTAAATCGATTCGTTCGACTTCGATTTGTTCTTGGTTTGATCTCTCAACACCTTAGGCCTTCAAACAACACTCAAGAGCATCCTTAACACTCAAAAGGGAACTCCGAACGCTCTCACCCGAAGCTCAAAGCTCAGACAACAATGGTGAAAACAGAGAAAATAGAGGGAGAAGAAGATGAAGCTCGATCTGTGGCTTCCTTCTCCACGAAGTTCTCTTCCTTTTATAGGCCCAAGCAAGGAGGGAACAAGCCGGGGACAAAGGGGACAAAAACCCACAAGTGGAGCCACTTGCTCCTGTAGAGGGAAGACGATAACGTCGAAGAAATATCCCACCGCTGGGTGCGGTGGCGTGACCGCTGGGTGCGGTGGCATCTCTGTTGCCGCCCCAGATTTGGCCTTCGCCGCGGGTGCGGCCACTTGACCGCGGGGTGCGGTCAAGGCCATTCTTCACCCTTTTTGACCGTTTTGACTTCGGGTTAATCTTCTTAACCCCGGGTTAAATATATTCGTACTCGAACGACTATTTAACCTTGAACATACGTCAACTGTATTTTATATTACTCAGAAAAAATTATAGAGATCAAACATATTACCGAATGTCTGAACTTCTCTGAATTTAATCTGACTTGTAATACGTGAGTTGGAAAAATTCCAATTTATCCTTATAAAATATCTGGGATATTACACGAATTATCTTGTTACTTTATTTTCTTTATTTTTATATTTTTATATTTCGATTATTATTTTTAGCAGATTGTTAATTTGTAAAAAAATACATTAAATTTCTAAAATTTATTTACAATGTAATTTTCATATAAAGAAATTAAATTGCTCTAAGCTTATGTACTATAGTTTTCTTTTATATTTCATGTGAATATACTTATAAAATATAATTTTCCTTTATATTTCATGTGATATAAGCTTAATTATGTACTATAATTTTTCTTTATATTTCATTTGAATATACTTATATATTATAGTTTTCCTTTATATTTCATGTGATATAAGCTTATGTACTATAGTTTTCCTTTATATTTCATGTGATATAAGCTTATATACTATAGTTTTTCTTTATATTTCATGTGAATATACTTATATACTATAAACATTAACAAAATACCATAAACATCAACAAAATACCATAAACATGAACAAAATATTTCATGTGATACGTAACAGTTTAGGTAATATACATATCGTAACTAGTCCTCATTTGCCTGTTGCCTGTTACCAGATCCCTCCTCGTGAACCGAGTCGCGAAATCTCTGGGACACACGTGGAATGCATGGGAAGGGCCGAAGGCGTCACGTCACCCGTCAGATACTCGATCCAACGGATCATCTGATCTGTAAGACGGGGAGGCGTATCGTCGTACTGGGCCAGATAAACCGTCATCTCGCCGGCCACCAGCTGTGAGCGCTGCCTTAAAAAAATACATCAAAATAAACATAAATAAAATACATCAAAATAAACATAAGAAAATGATGACATACCGTGACAGCGGAAGCCGGGGGAGGTGGAGGGACTGGAGGGACAGGAGGGACAGGATCTCCTGCATGTGGGTCCTGTCTGACGGACCGGAAATCCAAATATGGATGAGACATCTGGTCAATCCAACTATAATATATAACCATAGTTATATGTGATTTTCGAGAATAATAATAACAAACATATAATATCAAACAAATTGGTGGAGAAATATACATGAATAAAAGTATATTGAAATCTCATGATACAAACGAATTTTTTGCCATGTAACCTTGATTACCTGATAACGTCTATTACTAGAGTCAAATGCATATTTAAAAATATATATTGTTCACTTGGTTGCGTTTAGATTTTTTTTTTTCTGCGCCAGGATCTGGCGTACGCTAGATCCTTGCGTAGGAGGCAAATTTCAAAAAAAAACCTTAACTCCCTATCTCCAACAATTATATTTTAGCTCTACGCATGTATACCAGATACATGCGTAAAGAAATTTGATCTTCTATGCAGAAATCTTACATATATCAGATTTCTGCGTAGTAATTTGTATTGCGAAATGTCAAAAAACGTAATGCATGTAGTAGGAGCCAAAAATAACCACAATTTTCGAACAAAAAAAGATAAGAAAAAATCGAATAAACAGCGAAGGAAGCGGAGAACGAGAGCGAACAGAAGAGCGATGGGGATATCTCCGTCGAAACGAATCTCCGGCGCGTTTCGCAACTCATCTGAGTTCAACTCGGCCTGCGACTCGGTCTTCTCCGACCTACTCGCCCTAACTCAGCACGCCTTCCCCGGCGTCCTCCCTTACCAGCTCTCTGACGCCTCTGGCCGCCTCCACCTCGATCTCTCCTCCTCCTCCCACCCTCTCGTCAAAAAGTGGGCCCCGTATCCGCCCTCCCAGGCCCAAGTGGACCGGGCCTACCGCTCTATCCAGCCCAATCACGCCGCGTCGCCGGCCCATGATCAGGCCCGAACTATCAGCGCCGACGAGTTTAGGGCGTTTGCGGTGGAGCTGTTCACGGACGCCGTGGTCGACGGCGCCAGGAAGGCGCTGGTGGTTCGCGTCCCGATCGGAGCCGCCGGAATCGCTGGAATTGGCCTGGCCACTAGGTCTGGGAAGGATTTCGTCGGCGCCGCGATTGGTGTCTACGCGCTCGGAGTTGCTACATCTGTTTATCTCAACCTGTTAGCCTGAATCCTGAACTTTATATGCATATAATTTTTAGGTATTCAGCTTTCCACTCGAATTTTCAATTTCACAGCTCTAAATTTCATCGTATATACGCTATAATTGAAGACTTTTTTTAGTATCAGGTTTATCTGTTTGAGCAATTCTGATGTTTACATTTGTTGTTGGGATTTGATTCATAGCTTCCATAAGAGACGATTTGGCATAGAACTTTAGACTTTCAATTTCGGAAAGAAAAAGCATATCAGAAGCAAAAAGAATGTGCATAGATCATAGATGTTGATTTGCTGAAAAGAGTATAATCATCTTAGTGCGAAGTTTTAAGTAAGCTCTGTTGTTTACGTAAAGAGATATCAAACTTCCAGATGGAAATTTGAGTTCGTTAAGTGAGAGATTTCGATTCCGTAAAATCCGGGTTATAAATAGGATCAATATCCGAGCTAATGGATGTTGCGTTTTTAAGGTTGAAACTAGATTGAACCGATTTGATTCGGTTCTATCTTCTAAGATTGATTTGGATTGTTATCAAATTATAACCAACGAGGATTGCATCCTTACCCTATAAATAAAGCCCTCTTCAATCGTAATTCTCATCCAAAACCAATCAAAACCTCCATCCTCCTCTGTTTTCCGCAGCCAATTTCGGGACGATTTTCTGACTCCGATGGTCTTCCTCCGCCGCCGTCGGTTATCTTCGGTGATAGCTTACTTCACCACGAGTCCATAGCCTCTGACCTTGCCCTATTTGGACGTCGTTTGAGCCACCAACGAACCACACAAAGTTGGCTCGTTTAAAGCTCTGTATTGATTCGACGTTCCGACCTGCTTCTGTACTCAGCATTTTCCGGCTCCGGCTCTCGAGATCCGTCGACACAAGACATACCCGGTGAAAGCTTGCGACGATACGAAGCCGTAGCCGCCGACCCCGCTCAATTCCGAGTCCGAACGAACCTGTACGAGCCCTCGGAACCCAAGGCTGAACCTCCTCTGTTTTGGTGGTGTTGTTCGTGGGTTGTTGTTCGTTGCTGCTTCTGTTTTGCCGAGTAAGTGTTTAATACCAGTTCAGCAATTTGAAATTAATACAAATTGCATTGGACAGCATATATAAACAATGGGTACTATCACTATGGGTGTATAATTCTAAAATGACAACTTGAACGAAGACGAAATTCAGTTGGGAATCGTATATATACGTACACTCGTTGTATGCTTATAACTTCGTCTAGTCATTATACGTAGTATTTGAAGAAATTGTTTCTTTAATCAAAGGTATAATTACTGATTATAAAGTTAAATCGTTTATGGAGATTTTTAATCCGGTGATTTTAGGTAGTCATAGTGTTTTGCTAGAAGCCAACTATGATTTATAGACTATATGTTACAAAGTATGTCATAAAGTCTATTTCTATTATTATCAGGTCCTACGAGGTCACACCCTTAGAGTTTGGACTGAATCAGTTTAATAGGAAGACATATTATATAAAGTATATGATATAAAGTTATATGTGATATGACTTGGGAGATAAGGCTTATTGATAATAAAGAGTTATTATTAACAATAAAAGATATACTTATTTAGGAAATAAGATATCTACACCTGTCATTATAAAAGGAGGGCTTTCTAAGAGAAAACCCTAACCTCCTTTGCAACACAAGGCTGCCGCTCCCTACTGCTCCTCTCTCTCTCTCGTTTCGCCTTCGATCCTCGCTCTATCAACCGAGTCCTAGGTGATCCAGATCCAAGCTCGGGTGGACCAAATAGAGAAGTCACACGTGAGGCTCTATTCTCTCCATTCCAGCAGATTGAAACACGCATCAAAAGGTATTTGATTTTTCCTATCTATGATCTATTTGGTTTATGCATGAGATCCTTGGTTAGATGTTAGGAAATCGTTTCCTGAAATTCCGCTTTACGCATCTAAAATCCCTACAGTGGTATCAGTTGCCTCTTGCATAAATTGATTAGATCAAGTTTAAAGTTTTTAATTTTGATGCATGTTCATGTTTGTCTTGATTCAAATAAAGTGGAAAATTGATATATAGGTTAATTTGCATGATTAAAATTTTGTTTTTAATTGATTTGGTTAGTAAGGTTGAAGAACTTTATGAACATATATGTATGTAAAATTGATCTACCCATACTTGATTCATATGATTTAAATATGTAAGAGATATGATTTTTTGGCATGTTTAAATCATTAGATGAAGATTTTGATTTTCATAAGATGGATCAATTATCCAAAATTCTGTTTTTGTTAAATTATGATTTTTTTAAAAAAAAATTATGGAATTGTTCCACACGAAAAAAAAAAAAAAATCGGGCCGTGAACAGTAACCGCGATCGCGGGTCACGTCGTGGGTTCGAGTGCGCATCCCGGCTCAGCGCAGCGGTTCGACCTCGGTTGGACCTAGTCGCGCAGTGGCGCGCGCGGGTCCAGCACAGGCGCGGCCTGGGGCACGCACAGCAGGACCAAGGGAACCATGCACGGCTCGCGTGGTGTAGACCGCGGCTCGCTGTCTGGTCCCGCGCAAATGGGCGCGGTTCTGCATAGTGTAGAACTGTGTTTCGCCAATGGCTCAGGTCAGGTGCACGCGCGGTTCTGCAGATCCAGCTTGGACTGGGCTCGAGTGGGTCCGCAGAAAGGGGCTGCGCGGTTTAGTGGGAGTGGGTCGGTCCGGGTTTGACTCGGGCGCGACTCGGTCCGGATGGATAGATTTGGCATTTTATGATAATTTCTTAAACTATAAGATAAGATCTTATTTACCTAATTGGATAATATTTGATATTATCTAAATTATATAATTTCCTAAAAGTTGTTAGGATAGATTCACACTAGATAAAGATAAGTATATTTGATATATTATCTTGTTTATGCATATCTTATCCAATAATACATTTTAATGATTAATTATGATTAATTCTATATATTACTTTTAATTTGAATTAAGAATTTGATATTAAATTATTTATGTCATGAGATGATTTATTTAATTTGATATGTTTTTAGTCAAATTAGTTAATGTTATTAATTAGATTAATATTATTGATAATATTTGATATTATTATTGCATGCATGTTTTATGATATTATGATATTATTGCTTGCATGAGGTGACTAGTATGGCCCACACTAGGATAGATAAATACGATCTGCGTATCGTTATATTTTTCTTGTACACGATCTGCGTATCGTTATGTATTTTTGTAATTTAAATTTCTACAAGAGAGTTTATTCCAATTATATGTAAGACAAGAAGAAGAAGATCCTAAGAAGACCAAAGGATGGAGATCCATGGAGGGTACTAAAGATGGAGATCCAGGAGTAACAAGACCCATGAAGATTAGATCTTTAATTTTGATTTTTAGGGGTCATACTAGGATCATATTTAATTACTGCATTACTTGAATGCTTTATTATTTCCCACTTTGCATGCTTGCTTATTTGTTTATGCTATTTTGTTCACTAGTAAATAAACAACCATTGCATACTTAAGTCCCTTAACAGAATATTGAGATAATGCCTTTCCATATCATAACCATGAGGCCTTTGGGATTCGTTGGATAGTTTTCGCCCTAGCGAGGTGTCCTTCTTTGACCTTGGGATAGTGCAGGTATGTCTAATAGGGGCATGCTGTCTTGGTATGGTTACACTCAACAAGAGACCAAAAAGCTCAGTTTTGAATCTTGAGGCATAAGAATGAGTCTTACATAAGATGTGGCCATCAACCAAGAATTATAAGGTGTTATAATTAGTAACGGATTTACTTACCTTGATTACATGAGACTTTGGGAAGTGCCTTAGTACGCTCGAGTTTCATCTAAGATAGGATCTTGGAATCATTTTACTCACAATGGACAATTTAATTGAGTAGAATGTGCAATAACTTACTGTTTATAGCTGGTCTAAATTTTAAGTTTTTGCATGTCAAGTATAATTTATCTGCATGTTTTATTCCGTTTTTGTAGTTACTATGTCTTCTGAACACCTCAAATTCACTCTCCGCTTAATTGTTGAGAAAAATCGATTGAACGACACAAATCTCCTTGATTGGGAAAGACATATGAGAATCAGTCTCAGGTCTGAGAGACAAGAGTATGTCCTTGAAACCCCCATCTCAGAGTTGACTGCCACCTCATCTGATGAGGATAAGGCAAGTCACAAATACCTGAAAGAAAAGAAGAGGGGAACAGTCTCCACTTCAGGTATTTACGTTGCTGAAATCTTATCAACCAAGTCTCATTTTTGGATATTAGATTCCGGATGTGGTTCTCACATTATTTCGAATGTGCAAGGACTAAGAAATAGGAGACAGTTGCAGAAGGGTGAGATAGATCTCCGCGTTGGAAATGGAGCAAGGGTTGCTGCACTTGTCATTAGAGATTATAGTCTACCTCTATTTTCTGGCTTAATTCTGAAACTTTATAATTGTTATTTTGTTCCTTCTATTACTAAGAATTTGATTTCAATTTCAGTTTTGAACCTTAAGGGTTATGAATTTGTCATTAAGGATTGTTTTTCCATTTATAAGAATGATATCTTCTATGCTCGAGCCCATGTGAGTAGTAGTGGACTATACATGCTGGATCTCAAATCTGAAATTTATAACGTTGATACAAAGAGGCAAAAATCGAATATGAGTGAAGCCAACCTATGGCATTGTCGCTTGGGTCACATTAGCATCAAACGCATGAAGGAACTCCAAACAGTTGGTAGCCTAAAGTCATTTGATTTAGAATCATTTGAAACATGTGAGTCATGTCTGATGGGCAAGATGACAAGGTCACATTTCACTGGTACGAGTGAGAGGACTACTGAGCTCTTAGCTCTCATATATACCGATGTATGTGGACCTATGAGCACAGAAGCTAGGAGAGGCTATCGATACTTCATTACATTTACTGATGATTTTAGTAGATATGGGTATATCTACTTAATGAAGCATAAACCTGAGTCTTTTGAAAAGTTCAAATAATTCCATAATGAAGTTGAGACACAGACTGACAAGAAGATAAAGGCATTCCGATCAGATCGAGGGGGCGAATATCTGAGCCAAGAATTCGACCATCACTTGAGAAGTTGTGGCATTTTGACACAACTGACTCCACCAGGCACGCCACAGTTGAATGGCGTGTCTGAGAGGAGAAACAGGACATTGTTAGACATGGTCCGATCAAAGATGAGTTTTGCTGATCTTCCTACATCGTTTTGGGGATATGCCCTCGTCACTGTTGCGTTCACACTAAACAGGACTCTGTCACGATCAGTTGACAAGACACCACATGAGATATGGTATGGAAAAGTTCCTAGCTTGTCATTTCTGAAGGTCTGGGGATGCGAGGCTTATGTAAAGTATTTACTATCTGATAAGCTAGCACCTAAATCAAACAAATGCTTCTTTATAGGTTATCCCAAGGAAATAAGGGGATATTATTTCTACAATCCCGTTGAGAACAAAGTGTTTGTTGCTCGGGATAGTATCTTTTTTGGAAAAAGATTTATTTTCCAAGAAGCCAAGTGGGAGAAATGTTCAGCTTGATGAGATTCAAGCTAAGCAACAAACCCAACAACATGAGGACATAGACGATGTCACTGAGGAACTTGACTTTGGAGGCGTACCTTCTCAAAGGGAAACCGTCCAGATCCAAGATGCAATTCCTCAAGTTGATGAAGCACCTGAGGTCCCGCATACAGATGTGGTCAACCTAACAGCTGAAGTCTCTCCTATTGTTGGACCACATTGGAGATCAGACAGGATAAGGCAGCAGCCTAGGCGTTATGAGGATTACGTCTTGACTGCTAGCATTGACGTTCTACTTTTAGAGAACGGCGAGCCTGCGACCTATAAGCAAGCGATGGCGGACCCCGACTCCGAGAAATGGCTGGAAGCCATGAAATCCGAAATGGAATCCATGTCTGAAAATCAAGTATGGGACTTGATAGATTTGCCTGATGGGGTAAAACCCATTGGATGCAAATGGGTCTTTAAGATCAAGACAGACAAGGATGAAAACGTTTCTGTCTATAAGGCAAGACTAGTTGCCAAAGGATTTAGACAGGTTCATGGTATTGACTATGATAAAATGTTCGCATCGGTCGTTATGATCAGCTCCATTAGGATACTCCTAGCGATTGTTGCTCATCATGATTATGAGATTTGGCAAATGGATGTCAAGACCGCTTTTCTAAATGGATGATGCAACCAAAAGGTATCAGTTGCCTCTTGCATAAATTGATTAGATCAAGTTTAAAGTTTTTAATTTTGATGCATGTTCATGATTGTCTTGATTCAAATAAAGTGGAAAATTGATATATAGGTTAATTTGCATGATTAAAATTTTGTTTTTAATTGATTGGATTAGTAAGGTTGAAGAACTTTATGAACATATATGCATGTAAAATTGATCTACCTATACTTGATTCATATGATTTAAATATGCAAGAGATATGATTTTTTGGCATGTTTAAATCATTAGATGAAGATTTTGATTTTCATAAGATGGATCAATTATCCAAAATTCTGTTTTTGTTAAATTATGATTTTTTTTTTTAATTTATGGAATTGTTCCACACGAAAAAAAAAAGAAAAAAAAATCGGGTCGTGAACAGTAACCGCGATCGTGGGTCACGTCGTGGGTTCGAGTGCGCATCCCGGCTCAGCGCTGCGGTTGGACCTAGTCACGCAGTGGCGCGCGCGGGTCCAGCACAGGTGCGGCCTAGGGCACGCACGGCAGGACCACGGGAACCATGCACGGCTCGTGCGGTGTAGACCGCGGCTCGCTGCCTGGTCCCGCGCAAATGGGCGCGGTCGCGGTTACTGTTCACGAAAACCCTAGAAGAATATGCAAGCTTAAGAAGTCCATTTATGGACTTAAGCAAGCATCCAGGAGTTGGAATCTTCGTTTTGATGAAGTGGTCAAAAAGTTTGACTTCATCAGATGCGAAGAAGAGCCCTATGTCTATAAAAAGTTTAGGGGGAGCAAAGTGGCCTTCCTAGTTCTGTATGTGGATGACATACTACTCATTGGGAATGACATTCCTATGCTGGAGACAGCTAAGGAGTGGCTTAAGAAGTATTTCTTAATGAAGGACTTGGGAGAGACCGAGTACATATTAGGCATTAAGATCTATAGATATAGATCTAAGAGACTTATTGGTCTGAGTCAGAGAACTTATGTAGATAAGGTCCTTGAGAGATTCAATATGATGAACTCTAAGAAAGAGTTATTGCCTATGCAGCATGGCTTACATCTCAGTAAGAACCAGTGTCCTAAGACACTTGGTGAAATTGAGAGGATGAGTAAGATTCCCTATGCCTCAACCATAGGATCCATCTTGTATGAAATGACTTGTACTCACCCAGATGTTGCATATGCTTTGAGTATGTGTAGCAGGTACCAATCAAACCCGGGTGATGCACATTGGTGTGCAGCCAAGAAACATCTCGAAGTACTTACGAAGGACTAGGGATGATCTCTTGATATTTGGAGGTGATGACGAGCTGGTCGTTAAGGGCTATACTGATGCAAGGTTTCAAACAGACATAGATGATTTTGAATCTCAGTCTGGATATGTCTTCATTCTGAATGGAGGAGCCGCCAGCTGGAAGAGTTCCAAATCCAGACATGTTCTACGGAAATACCACATGATCAGACACTATGTTGATAGTGGAGATGTGAGGATGTGCAAGGTGCACACAGACGACAACGTTGCAGATCCTTTGACCAAGCCCATGTCTAGGCCCAAGCATGACAGTCATACTCGGGCCAAGGGACTCAGACACATTAGAGAGTTCTTTTGAGACATTGTTTGTTTTATGATAAACCTTGTTTATTGTTATTACAAACATTTATGCTTGACTTATATATATGAATTTCATATTATTATTTAATCATTGTTTGGGATTAGATAAAGTATCCAAACAATTTAATAGTTATCAAATGGGCTCATCAAAACTGTTTTGGTGAATGAAACCCCATTAAGTGAACTGAAATTATAAAATGGTTAGAAGTCCATGGTCTAAGTTGTTAACTTGGATACAAATGACTTAATCAAAAGACCGAATGTGAGATTGATTGATAAAACTGAGTTTCATGTGTTATAGAGACATGGAGATGTCTAATCGATTACATAGATGTGTATATCGATACATATCAGACAGACCAACCTTAGGACTCTGCTTTGTTGCGGAGTTCTAGGATTATTCATGATTAGTGAGTTCCTTAGACATGAGTATGATATAGTTATCATTTGACTACTGGTATGTCTTTGACGCTGTCAAACGCTGACTGTAACATGCAGTTATAAAGGCAGTGATTGGGATTGCCAAAAGTTGAGTGGGAGCTGTAGTCTTACAAGATTGAATATGTCCTCTTATTCCATGTATACAATGATACATTTGGAAATGATTGGTGTCTCGGCCACTTGAAGAGAGAGAACTGTGAAAACGCATGGCCATGCTCGGATGGATTATTAGTAATCATCCGTACTGACAGTTTGATCTCAAGAGTTCAAGAAACGTATTTGGCGGTAAAGATGAGTTTCATCATATAGTCAAATAAGACACTAAGTGACAAAGGAATTTTAACATTGCACACTTGTTTTAAGGACAAGTGGGAGATTGAAGAAATTGTGTCCTTTAATCAAAGGTGCAATTACTGATTATGAAGTGGGACCGTTTATGGAGATATTTAATCCGGTAATTTTAGGTAGTCATAGTGTTTTGCTAGAAGCCAACTATGATTTATAGACTATATGTTATAAAGTATGTCATAAAGTCTATTGCTATTTCTACCAGGTCACACCCTTAGAGTTTGGACTGGATCAGTTTAATAGGGAGACATATTATATAAAGTATATGATATAAAGTTATATGTGATATGACTTGGGAGATAAGGCTTATTGATAATAAAGAGTTATTATTGACAATAAAAGATATACTTTAGGAAATAAGATATCTACACCTGGCATTATAAAAGGAGGGTTTTCTAAGAGAAAACCCTAACCCCCTTTGCAACACAAGGCTATCGCTCCCTACTGCTCCTCTCTCTCGTTTCGCCTTCGATCCTCGCTCTAGCAACCGAGTCCTAGGTGATCCAGATCCAAGCTCGAGTGGACCAAATAGAGGAGTCACACGTGAGGCTTTATTCTCTCCATTCTAGCAGATTGAAACACGCATCAAAAGGTATTTGATTCTTCCTATCTATGATCTATTTGGTTTATGCATGAGATCTTTGGTTAGATGTTAGGAAATCGTTTTCTGAAATTCCGCTTTACGCATCTAAAATCCCTACAGTATTGGCATCATGAGCAATTATAGGTTAATTTTCTTGGTTTGCTAAATTTAAATTACGGATGATTAGAATACCAAGTTAAGATAATGGATAGTATTTTGACTTTGTAAATAAAATAATATCGTATTATTTTATATTAGCAAAAATCAACAATTAGAATTTATAAATAAATATTTATAAAATTGTTAAGATGTTTTATGAGATTATTAAAATAAATTGACTAATGATAATTTATTTTTGGGTACATCTCGGAACCGCTATTGGATCGGAATTGAAGCAGAAGGCAAGCCGTGAGTTACAGCCGACATCCGTAGTTAAATCGTTTGAACGTCAAAATGATCTAAGGCAAGTGGCGGTTCGCTCTTGCTGTTTTATTCCATATCTTTTCTTAATTGACAATTAATTTATTGTCTTAATTAAGTTGGGATAAAAATTATATTTTTTGTTTGGGAACTTGTGTGATAAATTGGTGTGAATAATGAACCTTATTAGGTTGTATATTACGCTAGCAAGACTCCGCAATGTCTTCGGAGCTAAATGTTAGCTTGTGATCTTGTCGTGAGGGATTGGAAATGCTCATGACTGGCCACCCGCTGGGAGAGGGCGCGTTGGCGATCCTCCTCCCTTCTCTTCTTGTTGGGACCCCTTGGCTCGTGCTTTTCCGAGATGGTTCCCACTTGTCCGTCTGGTCGCGAGAAGTTCTGTTCGACGTGTGGGTAGGGCGTGGGGCGATTAGGTGTTTGCCTTTGTTGCGCAGGGCCTGGGCCTGACATTGCCCTCCCTCACGGGGCTCCATATCTCTGACATTCCTTTCCATCGTGGGAAGTTGATTGGTGGTAAACACAGAACTTTCTTTCTTGTCGGGCAGGGGGGGGGGGTGGCGACATGCTTGTCCGCATGGGAGGTGGTCTAGACTGTGGCCTTTGTGAATACGCGACGGCTTGCTCTCGGTTGTTCATCTCTACTGCAATCAGGGGGTTTTCGACTGCTTTTCCTCGCTCATTTTCCTGGTGGCGACGAGGTTCCCACGTGGGGACCTCTCTTTTTGGTGCTTCATTTCTCCTTCCATTGCTCGTAGATGATGTGATCACAGTCGAGCTCCCCCGGGCTAGCTCCTCTGCCACTATGTGCTGGTTGACTTTCTCAAGCAACTTGGTATACGAAGCTGGTGGTTTTTCGCATACGTTGAGTTTGAAGGGGCCATTTCGAAGTCCTTGGATAAACGCAATGCGGGCCACCTTCTCGTCAAAGTCATGGGCCTAGACTGCTTCTGTTGTGAATCTTTTTACAAAAGAGGCGAGTGATTCTCCTTCGCGTTGTCTTACGTTCAAGACTTCTTGCATGCTAAGTTTTCTCTTTTGTGAGCATCCAAAATGGGCCATGAAGGAATCCGCGAGTTGTTGGAAATCGTCGATGCTCTTCGTGGGCAGGCTTATCATCCAGGTCAGAGCGGGTCCTGCCAAGGTGTTTGGAAAGCATTTGCACATGGTTGCTTCGTCGGCCTTGCTCGCGAGCATTAGGTACTGGTATCTGGATAGATGGTCTCTGGGGTCTTCATCCCCAGTATACTCTTTGAATGTGGGTAACTTGAAGTCTATGGGTGAGGGTGCCAGGAGTATATGGTATGCGAATGCGGTGGAGCCAAACAGCGCTAATGGCACTTCTGGGGCTACATATCCTGGGCGGTGTTGATGTCCGTAATCAGGATAATGCCCCCTATAAGCTTCTCTCCATGGCGAGTATCGAGGATGCTTGTGAGTGATTGAGGCTTGGTCAGCCTAATACCAATCTCCATATTCTTCGTGAGGGTCCATAGGGATGTACGGCTCTAGATGAGTTCGTGTTGTTTGGCGTTGTGGTGGAGATGGCTCTTGCATAGGGAGCTCTTGGTGGGCTTTTTGCTATCTACGGAACTGGTAGAATTGCTCCCACTCTTAGTCGTTCATCAGCACCTCTTGCGTGCTATTGTTGGGTGCCCCTTTCGGTGATGACACTTCCTCTTCGACTCCTATCGATGGATCTCTGTGCGCGGTGGCCATTTTCAATTGTCTTGCCAAACTTAGCTGCGCGAGGACCTCCCCACGGTTGACGCCAGTGTTGAATTCTGTTTCAACGATTCGTGAAGGTGTCAAGGGTCAACACACCCTTAACTCGGATTTGTTTGAGGATTTGTTTGTTTGGGGGATGTCCTTCGCTGCTCCTTGCTGTCGGGCTTCGCGTGGGGCCTTGGTGTAAAGTTGTTGGTTCTCTGGGGCTATGATTGTCAACTTTGAGCTGAATCTGGACCTTGTCTCCTCATCACCATGGTGTGCTTGGACTCTGATTTCCGGCTTGGTTCCGGACTAAACCTCCCACCACCACGTTGGGCCTAGGCTCCGCCTTCTGGACGCCTCAACTAGCCAAGTTCCTTCTTCTCCGCGATCCGCTCCTCCGGAGGTTGCGATCCACCTGAAAATCCCGGAGATGGCTTCTCCGGGAGAACGCCCTCCGACGCCCAAGTCAGTGATGAGATCAATAATCAAGTCTGATAACAGAGAAGAGAAAGGGATCAAAGAAGGGTTCTCGCTGGTTCTTTCACTCGAATTGCTTGGAGCAGAAATTAGGAAATTGCCATGGAGCACTCTGGTTTTCTCTCTCTTTTCTCTCTCCAATTGCCTCTGCCTTTCTCTGAAATCCCAAGGGTATTTATAAGCATTGTCGTCCATTGTCAAGCTGTCAAGTGTCGTTCGCTGAATGATGGATTTCTCCAACTTGTATCGAACCTTCCATTCCTTCTGACATTGTATCCCACTTTATAACTGAATTCTGGTGGAAACTTGGTCCCACGCGTGGCCTTACCTACGCGAGAAACTGACTCCCACACTCATTTCTGGCATTCCTTCTGCTCTTCTCATCCAAGATGCATACAACAATTTTCTGTAAGATCGAACAACACATCTAAGCACTATTCCTGCTTCCGGTTTTGAGAAGAAGAAAAAAAGAGTGGGAGTTGTAACCATTTTCACTATAAGAATTAAGAAATTGATGTGGGGTGGGTTGAGTTTAAGACATTGATGGAAGAATGAGAGTTTAGGACTTGATTTTTTACTGAGGGATACGAAACTCAAGCTTAGATCGGATGTGGGAAATACACAAGTTGAGCTTTACATGTAATAGAAGCATCGCAATATATGAGGAAGACAGTGTCCATCACCAATTAATCATCTCAAATCTCTACCCAAGTTGAGTAATTGGTGCACATCAGCAAGATTAGCGCCACAAAATCCTAGTTGCTTGTTGAGATGAGTAATACAATTGGATTGTTAGCTGAGTTCTTAATCATCGATCAAAAAGGGCCTATTAGCTCAGTTGGTTAGAGCGTCGTGCTAATAACGCGAAGGTCGCAGGTTCGAGACCTGCATGGGCCATTCTTTTGTTTTTTTGTTATTTTCTTATTTTGCTCTGTTCTGCAACTCTGCTCCAGGTTTGGCTACACAGCGTTATAAAATCATCCTTGGTTTAATGGGTTCAATTCATTTCACTTAGCCTCATTATGTGATTTATGTCAATCATTTATTTATTTCTTCGAAAATTGCAGTCATTTAATTTCACTACTTATCAAACACCCAATCACTCTCCTTACAATAATAAATAGACACACTACTCACTTTTTTCCTTTGTCTTTCTAATACGGAGTATCTTTCTTTTAGATAAGAAAAGTAAATTAAAATTTAATCCAACTAAACACAAATTTAAACTATAAATCCGGCTGCAACTTGCAACCCATATTGCCAAGGGGTTCCCTACCTTTGTAAGAGGCTCCCAATTTTATCCTTAGCAAAATATCAAATAGATAAATGTCCAAATAATTTTCATTCAATTATACTTGTATCTATGTTTATAATAAGTGAACGAGGGTTTGATTTGATTTTGAATTACAATGGTAGGTGTACCAGGCCATTTTTAACATTGAAATTTAGAGTATCATATATATTTAGAAAAAAATGAAAATAAAAAGAAATGTCAGATTTGGTGTTAGAACCAATAAAAAAAGTACTTTATTGATTCAATACAAATATCTGACATTTATTTTACTTTTTTATTTATTTAAATACATATGAAACTCAAGACAAATACCATTGTCAATTTTGGCTGAAATGCTTGCAATCTTTCTGGGTTGGTCCTGTTTCATCAAATTGTTTCTGTCATAATTGTTGATTTGTCTTGTTTTGGATGACAGGTTGATTGTTGAATTTGAAATGTCTTCTTTTGAGGGTGTTCTTGTGTCTGATCCATGGCTCCAGAGTCAATTCACCACCACCCTTCTCAATCCTTGGGAGAGCCATTAACACCAAAAGGAAGCTCAATCCTTGGGAGAGAAATGAGAATCATACACTTTGCCTCAACTCTGCAAATTAAAGGCGATTGGATGCACTGTGGTTAACATTGGAACTCAAGACTTGATAGAGGGGAGAGTAAGTTGTGTCAGAAACATGAAGACGCTTCAACTTGTCAAAGTCCGTGGGCCCATAGACTGGGGATTCGTGCGGACACGAGCGCATAGGCGCAGATAGGCCTAGTACATAAGTCCAATGAGGTTTCATTCTAAAACTAATTGACAATAGGAGGAGTAGCCCATCAAGCTTATATACTAGGCAAGTTATGTCCTAACTTTAGATGTGGGACAATTATATTCCAACACAACTAGTAGAGCTGGTGGAGGAAGACAAGGTTAGAGGCTTCTGTTTGATTTTGTTGTCATGAACAATCAAAGGATGTCGGTCGAGGAGCTCATGGCGTTACCTCCTGATAAGGTCTTGCTCAAAATCTTACTTGTTTCGATTGCGCAACTATGGCTATTTGTATATGTTAACTGGAAGAGGGCTACAAAGTCGAAAATTGCAACCAAGTTGTTAGTATTAGAAAGGAGCTGAATCTTTCCCTAGGAAATGACATTGTGCAAGGAAATAAGAAGCTCATTCTTGGTTGTGGCTTTTGTTACAGGTGAACCAAAAGATGATGCTTACATCATGTATTAGGCCCTCCAGAACAACACTCATTCTCAGGTTTTATAGTCAGGTATTTTTGTATTTTATTTTATTTATTGATAAAGTAAGAATTCAAAAATCCAAAACAACAACCTGAAAATTCGAGAGGCCGAACAATCGGCATCGGAACACCCGACAAGAGCAAGTAACCAAACATAAACAACAACAAACAAGAAAACAAAAACAAAGACAAAACAAACTAAAAAACAATCGACACAAAAAAAAATACAAGAACACAGACACAACTAAGCAAGCAAACCAACAAGGCAAAATCTACGAGAAAGGCTTCAAACATGGGTTGGATAACACCAACAAGACGTTGAAGCAGACAGAACGCAGAAACAAGACACACTCTGGAGGTATTTCGTCAATAGAAACCACCAGGGATCACACAATCGTTATCTTGTTCTCGAACCGAAACAACAATCTCCAGACCAACCTAAAGGAAAACCTGCAGGAGGACAGAAACATAAAAGAAACAAGGAACCGATTTTTCAAAACAAAGGGTCGAGGTTTGCTCGAAAGACGCAAGACACGCCAAAGTGGGTCAAGGTCAGCTCGCAGTTCGCCGGAAGGCTCGGTGCGGAGCGGGTGGGGTTGGCGTCAGCGGAGGAGGGGAGGCGGCGGCGTGGTGGCGAGGCTCGGTCGAAGCGGGGCTCGGTCATAGAGGAGCAAGTCTCGGTCGGAGCGGAGCAAGTCTCGGTCGGAGCGGGGGCTCTTCTGGGAGCAATTGATTCCAGATCCGGCTCGTCTCCGGTGGGCGGCCTGGCTTTCTGAGCGGTGGCGGCGGCAAAGACTTGTTGGGAGCGTTTTCAGGGCTAACATCGGGAGGCGCAGATCTAGACTCGGTGAAGGATCAGATCTGGGCGGGGAGGTGGAGGCTCGGTCGGAGCAGTGGCAAGGGAGGCTTGGAGGAGCAGTCGGTGGACGGTAGCGGCGGTCGGCCATGGCGGCTCGATGGAGCATTTGCTAGGGCCGGCGTCTTCCCGGCAAAGGCGATGAGAGTCGGCATGCCGGTGAAGGCTGGTGCCGGTGTGGCGGGAGGCTGGTGCCGGTAGTATTTTTGTATTCTAGTTACTCTTTGTCAATCAGTTTTATAAATTGTTTGGCTTAGTGTTTACGAGTCATAAAGAGAGAATCATCAATGAAAATTTTGGCCCAAGATTTCAGAAATTTGTCATGTCCCTTCCAAGTACTTATTTATAAAGAAATTATTATGTACAAGTACTTATTCCCCCCTCATTCATATGGAAGTTACCTATTATCACTCTCTTTTTACCATTCATAACACCCTTTATTTTGTATTTGACAAATCTACTCTCATTTGCAAATACCCTAATACAAGTACTTATTCCCCCCTCATTCATATGGAAGTAACCTATCATCAGGATTTTATGAACAAACAATGATACAAAATTCATTTGATCAAAATCAACGATACATCTCTAGTTCAACCCATTTCGCCTGATGAAACCAAGTGGGTCAATTTTCAGGGAAAGATCAGCCCAGTCCACCGCCGGTCACCTTTGGATGAAGGGGCAAAGATTGAAGACTATTGGAAGGACAAGATTAGGGATTTTCACTAACTCTACTTTTTAGTCTCTTCGAACTGGAATGCTCGCTTGATCTGCAAATAAGGAACTCAAGTAAGTGAGGATCAACATTGAAATGAAAAACTATCATCTAATGTGTTTTTTTACCCTAAACAGGAACGATTTATAAGCCTGCCACAGAATATGAATTGTGTTTCTCAAGAGAAGAAGCGGATATCGAAAAAGGTATAATCAAGCAGACTCAAAGAGCTAAATGATGATATAGATTTGTTAAGTGAAGCTATAAACATCAGGTCCAATGACGAGTCTTTATCTTAGCTAGCATTTTAGAATTTCTAATCAACTCAGTCGCGGAACCAATTGACAAGCCCTTAGAACATGACAAAGCTAAGTAGCAATGTAGCACAATCAAAAGTATTCCTAGAAAATACCATCATCAATTCCGCCAAATCGGACATTATGCCCACTCTTGATTTAAATCAAGCAGCAAATATATGACTATCACCTTTCTTCCGTAAGTTTTAAGAATCAATCCATTCTAAAACATGTCCACCCTATCCTGCAGATGTTACTATTCCATATAGAACACCTTTTGATTAAGCCAACAATAGAAAGTCAGAGTGATTAACTTGTAGATTCTTGCTGATGAGGAAGTTAAAGAACGTGCTATTCATGGAAACAATCATACTCAAGCAGCAGGATTTTAAGAGCCGAAGAACACTAAAAACTGCTTGTCAGTCAAATAAGTGAAATCAAACACTCGGTTAGTCTGTTGTCTCCCTAAAGCAATAAGATCCCAGTGAGAGGTTCAAGTGCTTGACAGTAAACGACAATACAAGAAAAATAAGACTGACCTTGGAACCTTTCGCTTTCTATGGTCCATTAGCCTATTTATCTCTAAATCACCATTGTCCATAGAGTTAACACCAACCATGAGATCACAGTTCAACAAATTACTTGCATTTAGCAACGCCGCAGACTCAGACAAGCCTGGAATTGATAAATCCTTGACTTGTTTTTTGACATATAGCATTAAAGTAAAACCTGGAAAACAGCAGCACAGGCTGTAAACTTGCTAAAGATCAAATCAGAAATAATCTAATATGCAAATGAAATCACTCAATAATATAATCATGACAAGCTATCCCATTTATAGTACCACATCTTGGAGTTTTATTATCATTACTCATTAGTCATTACACAGCAGTCCACACTTCTTGAATCAGAAATTTCAGAATACAAAGAAATTCTATCGCAGCAACGGAGAAAATATCAACCTTAAACTAGAACAGCTAGAAAGATATATGTTTAGTGGTTTTGCTAATACAAAGTTGGGTACCATATGCAGGCAAGGCAACATAGGCAATGAAATTTCGTACTAAGTTTTCATAAATGTAGGCAATACAAAAGTCAGGTAACAATAACACATAAAAAAGGACAATACCTAGCACTTTAAGCATTTTCAAATTGCACTTCTTAGCTAAAGCCTCATGCCCAATAGTTTCAGCACGTCGAGTAACCAGCTTCTTCAAGTTTATCAGCAATTCCTGTGAGAAACAACAAACATAATTCAATGCCTCTTAAAAAAAACACTTACCCTGAAAAGGGAAACTATTTCCTAATGTCCTAGACTACTGAGCACTAAATCAAGAACTTAATCAGGCTACATTTAGTTAAATACATACCAACAAATAAAATCCAATGAATAA
This sequence comes from Rheum nobile, assembly GCA_027886185.1. NCBI lineage: Eukaryota > Viridiplantae > Streptophyta > Magnoliopsida > Caryophyllales > Polygonaceae > Rheum > Rheum nobile. Next base: position 1,829,987 of record WOAB01000248.1, on the reverse strand, counting down.
GCTTAATCTGTGTGCATATGTCATTTGCAGTGGGGTAATCAGTTTCATCTTGTAATATCATGAATTTTGGTTTCAAAGATGATTATACTGGACAGTTTAAGCTTAGAAAGTAAGAAAAAATGAGAAAAGGAAGCAGATTTTGATTTGCTTACAAGCTCATACTCGGATAGAGAGAGAAGCCATCGAAGATCTTCACGCCTGTTATCTCCTACCAATTGCTCGTTCTCCATCTGAGAGCCAACCAAAGGGTCACACAAATCAATATTGAGGCCTTGAATCCACATGAAAATCGATTGTAAAACAAGTCTAAATCCGAAAAATCTCACAAATATGGCAGAGAAAAAGCGTTGGATCCGTGGTTGGGAGTAGGGATAGCAATGGGTCGGGTGATGGACGGGTGGACCACATCCATCACCCGACCCGATTTTCACATTCGGTCACCCGACCCGCACCCGAAGGGGCATTATCCGAACCCGACCCACCCGATCACCCGCAGGTGATCGGGTGATTGTCGGGTGAACTATATTAATAATTTTTTAATAAATTTAATTATAAAAATTGCTAAATCACAATAAATAGGAAAAATTACAATTAAAACGTCTAGTAAAAACCGAAAGTCCACAAGGCAATCATAATAAAAGTCTAAAGTCTTCTTTCAAGATTAAGACGATCCATCTAAAAAAATAAGTTGATAAATCTTCAACTTCATCCAAGATTCGTGCATGATAGTATGATACTCCTTATTTCTTAGAAAAACAAACCCTTCATACAAAAAAAATTTAGGATACTATTAGTTCAAATTCAAGTAAATTATATAACATATAAAGTAAAGAAAATCAATATATACAATACGATTATGGATATCATAATATATACAAATAAAATCAATTGCATGAAGCACTAGCCTAACAATGATTGTCACTTATGACTTAACCGTGCTGATTCAAAGTCAATTGACGGCTTATTGAATACAACACAAGATATTCATTATCTACTGCTATACTATAAACAGAGAATTAGAATTTTCATTATTATAACAACAATCATACATATTTCTGAACATAATTTGAGAATATTAAAGAGTATTACTGAACAAATTAGACAATAATTTGAAACAAGAAATTTCAGAGGAATAAACTGTCATATGGTTTTCTCCATGAACATGATTGAAAAATATCCATAGATGTTCATGACTTAATTGTTATAGGACAGTCAGAAGGTGCTAGTATCGATCTGATTTGACATTTGTCATTTTTTGTCAAACTAAAATCTCTCTTTTGCTGGGCTAATGTGTTATAGATTGATAAATCAAGAAAAGCTCCTACAATTTTGACACATAATAAAAAAACCTAACGTGGCATGATGAAACTTGACACACATAATACTAAAACATGCAAAATTAAAAGGAGAACAACTACTGCTTTTAGGTATTAGAGATTGTGATTTGTTGTTGAATCGATGAACAAAAAACATACTTGGTAGGCTAGAGTTGCTTCAAAATTCAAATACAAATATAAACAAATTCGGCCAAATTCAAAAGGAAGGATAACCATATATATGATATATCAGACTTGGATCTCAATTCTCAAACAAAACCACCCAGTTGACTGTCTTCATCACTTCATGTATAATTTCATCAGAGAGATCGAGTTAGAGACTCAGAGAAACAAACCTGGAAAATGGAAATTGACTACGATTGAGCTACTCGCCGGCTCGGTGGAGTCGCCAGCTGGTGTGGTCGGTGGAGTCGCCGGATCGACGCACTCAGTCGCGCAGCAGCAAGCAGGCGCCGCGCCAGACAGCACCGTCCGGACCGCCGTGGAGACGTGGAGTCGTCGTTGCGGCTTCGCGCAACACTGCAGCAACACCCGATTGGTTGGTCTGTGTTGTGTCCGTGGAGGCTGGAGTCGGCTGGTTGGTCCGTGGTCGCCGACTCGCCGGTGGCGGTGGTCTTTGCCCTTTGGGAGGAGATCTGGAGAAGCCGAGAAGTGGGACGTGAGAGGAAGATGATAGAGATTTGGTAGATCTGGAGAGGGGTTCCTACTTTCTAGGGCCGGTTGGTTGGATTGGGAAAAGAATGATATATTTAATATTTTCTTTTACAAAAATATATTTTTATTTCAATGGGGCTATAGGCTATAGCCTCTCTTAGTCCCAAGTAAATCTTCTACTAATGTTATTATATTTAGTAAAAATTATAAAAAATAATCTAACTTTTACTAATAGATAAATATAATTTTAACTTTCAAATCAATCAAAAATAATTCTAACTTTGAATTCATGAATCAAAAATAACACAAGTGATTTTTTCGCTAATCCGATAATGTATAGTTGAGATCTCGTTGTAATTAAACGTTGTAAGTAATTTTTTTTTATACAAGATTTCTTATTAGGTGTAAAGTTGATATTGAAATAGCTAAAATTTTAACCAAAAAAATTATTTATACTATTTTTGATTCATAGATTCAAAATTTTGATTATTTTTGGTCTATTAGTTAAAGTTTGAATTATTTTTAATAGTTTTCCTTATATTTAAACTAATCTATCCATTTTCTTAAAAACAAAAATAGGGTAATAGATGCGGAGAACTCCACAGTTTGATGAGTAGTTGATTTGTGATGCGGAGAACTCCACGATCACCTTGAATTTTGTTCTTCTTTATTTAGTAATTGTGCAGGCAGAAGGTCTTAAAACGGCATTGGAAGCAAATGAGAAACATGTATGTTGGGATGAGATATTGGTATCCATTCACATTCACTGAAGAGGCAGTTGATCAGGTTTGTATGAATGACGTACTTGTCTTTCTTAATCGCCTTAATCATGTGTTAGGAGAATTAACCACTTACTTTAATTTGTTGCCTCTAGTTTTTCAGATGATGGTTCTGCCCAACAGCAATCTTTTCATTGCTTGTGTCTATCTATAAATATATAAAGTAGACTAAGGATGTAATTAATGTCCAATAAATATGAGAAATTATCTCTTTTTTTATTGTTGATCTTTCATTACAAATTACATATTCTAATATAGCTCAATGGTTAAAGACACTCTCATAATATAAAAGGTCTAGGGTTCAATTCCTCTTCTTAACAACTTTATTTTACTATTTTATCTTTCATTATGTTTTTGTTTATATTAATTAGTTATTCAAATATTTATATCTATCTATTTATCTACTATCTATAACTATATAAAATAGATTTTTGTCCATTAATGCCCTACAACTAATTAATATACTTTTTCCCAAACTTTTTACTTTCATCTCATCTTAATCTATATACTATGTATAAGATAAAATATAGTATAGACAATAAATGACAATCCCCTAAAACACACATTCAAAAGATGCAAACAAAATAACACATACTCTAACGACAGTTTAAAAATAAAGACTCTTCAATTTCCTAAATATAGGATACAATCATGACACTTAATGCCCATATGCGTAATTATGGATAAACTTACATTCATGACAATCAACAGTCAAAAAAATTAAAACACGAGATAGACTTGGCAATAAGTGCCCACCTCCATAATCCATCTTGAAACTTACATTCATCAAAACAAAAAAGAAGTAAAGAAAACAGACTACGATTGTTTCAATTGTGAGATTGAACAGATTTAAATGATCATGGCTAGAGAAAACGCATAACATTTAAACAGTTGTCTCTCTTAACCCAAAAGATACTCCATATATAATTTGCACTCAAACGACTGTTGAAAATAAGGCAATCAAATAGGTTAAAAAAATGCACAAATGGTTTTCTCTCTTAACTCAAATATACCAATAAATATTGGTTCTTCCCATCTATACACTTGGTGTGCCACTACTACAATTGATCTCTCTTATCTTTCTCACTTCTCCCTGCACAATCATTGAAATAATGGCTGAAAATACAACAGGGGGAAAAGATGCATCACACTTAACTAATTGCTTGAAGATGTAAACTACGAGATTAAATTCATGATTTTTCGCAAATGAGATGTTTTTGATTGGCTCGGGACATACAAGTCCTCATATCTCCTTCTAGTAGATTATATGATACATCAATAATTTCAATTTTCAAGTATTTCTTATTTTGATATTGATTTGTATATGTATATGTTTAATAATACAATGAACATATTTCATTTATTAACTTACACAGGACCTCTGGAAACAAAGCAGGCCGGTTTACTATATAAATAAGTTTTAGATTTCAATGTTATTCTTCAAATTTCAGACATATAAGGTACATAGTTTTTTTTTGGAGTCTCTGTTCCGGAAACTAATGTTCTATTTAATTTGTTTGGGAGTGGCGTTCAAGTTTGTACGACTTAGTTTATGTGATTTTCTGTTTATATTCATACTTGCAAATAGACCTGTCAACTGGGTCGGGTTGGTCGGGTTCGGGTCATGTCGGGTTCGGGTCAAATCGGGGTCGGGTCGATCAGGTTGGTAAAATTTTCGGGTCGGGCGGGTTCGGGTTCAGGTTGACCCGAAGGGTCGAACATGTCCTTTTTTTATGATTATTATTATGATTTTTAACTTTAATAAAATAATTATAATAATATAATTAATATTATATTATTATATTATTATTTAATAAAGTATATTAAAATATTTAATACAAATGAAATAAAATATACAAAATAAAGGGGACCCGCGAGCTCGAATTTGCGTTCGGGTCGAGTCGGGTTCGGGTCCGGGTCCTTCTTGACCCAGTGACGTTCGGGTCGGGTTCGGGTCCTTTCGGGTCGGGTCGGGTTTTCGGGTTGGGTCGGTTTTTTACAAGGCTACCTGCAAATACATATGGGATAATTCCATAATTTGAGGCCTCCAAACACCAAACATTTAAAAATATGTAAATTTACAAGAATTGCATGTTTAGTGTTGTCACCTCAGTTAATATGGTAAAGACATTCACCATTTTGGTTAATTACATCTTATTTTAGCCTTTTTTTATATTCTTGGTCATTAGACGAGGAAATTCAAAAATTATTAATCTCAGTAAAGTAGACTATATGATTAATACCTTAAATTTCGGGATATATAGTTCTGGTGACAAAATCCTATAGAATTTCTGGTGTTTGGTGTTTTTATATTTGACTTTTTAGGCTATGTGTTTCAGAATTTCACAAAAAAAAAATATAAGTACAAAGAAAATGAAAAAAAAATACATTATAGCCCAAGAATTTTGTATACTAAATTATATAGTATTCTAACATTATTTTGAAGTATAAAGAGTGCATTGTTAATTAATAGTAAAGATTTCCATGAGGTATTTAAGTTTGATATTTCATCCATATTCAATTTCATACAAGCAAAATTATAAATTCTCAATGTAGGAATATTTCAACCAGTTTCTTTTCAATAATATGGTTTGCATATTATAATTAAATATTAGTAGCCAAATGCAAGTCTAGTTTCCACTATGACACAAACAAGATAATTGGCAATCAACTCTAAGGGTTAACAAAAAACCATTGTGAATCCAACCAATAATAGAGGAATGAATAAATTTCATTTAACAAAAAACTATTGAAATGATAACATAGTATCAAAGTCGCATTCACTGTGTAATTATAGGGTAAACTGCATAAAATTACTCATTAAAGGGCAAGTTTTACAAAAAAAAAATACAAGAAAATGGAAAAAAAAACGCTTCTAAAATGCCAAGTTTACAAAGAGTCATCCCATGTTTTTTTGTGGTAACTAAGAATCACCCATGTTAGGAAAATCATTAATCTTCTGTTAAATACATAATTGGAAATTAATTGATTTTTTAATAAGTCATTCTAAAATAGTTACTCCAAATTGGAAAATTTTAGCTATTTGTACAAGAATATGGTTTGCATATTCAAGACTTACGGGTGATGAATTTAACTTCCAATTCATATCTACTTTGATTGCTTAACAGATGGATATGACAAAATCACCACGAACAACCAAATATGTGGAGTTACAGACGAAAAAATTGATAAGTTAGATAAAAATTAGGGTCAACAGTTGTACCATAGATGTTCAATTCACAACAGAGTTAAAAAAGGGCTTCAAAAAAGTTATATGGCGAGTTACTTGAGACATAAAGCAACTAAAACGAGGTGACTACTGGAATTATCGTCTATCTTCCAACCAAAAAACCTCGCCCTTTCTAGATTCCGCACAAATTACGATGAGATTCAGTCGATTAACAACCGTATAACCTAATTTAACCCTCGAAGAAGATAAAACGTTTGAAAATTTGTCAATATGATTAAAAGATAAAAAAGTTACACAACCTTGCTCTCCTAACATAGTTATAATTAATGATACCTTATATTATATATTAGAAAATATAATCCTCAATGTGAAAAGTGTATTGAAATAAAATCATATGTAAGGAGTATAAATAATGAATAGTTTCGACAATAGAGTATGTATAGTAGTTGTGCAATATTACTATACATAATCGAATGTGAAAGTTATTCATACTTAGTTATAAAACGTTTGAATCTAGAATGAAACTATAAAATTAAGCAATTACTACTAAGTACTAACACTGAAATAGTTTTTTTGACAAAAAAAACACTAAAATATCTTTAACAAAATAATAATGTAGTATCGATATATAATATCATAACATATTTTTGTTTAGTTATAATAAAAGATGATATAATCATAAAATATAAATATTGTTTCATAGTATAAAAGAGTAACCCATATTTATATTTATACATTTAAGACATAATAAATATATAATACTATTAATAAAAATAATAAAAATTGTAATATTGTACCTTAAAAGTGAGTAAGACCTAAACAATATCGATTCTTCCTTGAGTTAGCATGTATGTTTTTTCAATTCATAATAATACGATCATGCTATATAGATTCTTCCTTGGGTTCGGAAATTGTCCCTATCTCCACTGAGTTTTTGCAATTATAGAATTGATATTCCACTATTGATTTTCGTATGTATTTTGTGCATTTATAGAACTGCAAATACTGAACTAATTTTCCACTACTGATTTTCTGATGTATTTTGTGCAATTATAGAACTGTAAATACTGCACTTATATTAGCTTTCATTATTATTTTTGTACTGAATTTGTATTGAATTTTTGTATGACCTTTGTAGCAATGTCAAAACAACAACAAGAAATAAAGGATATTACAGGTACCCGAGGGAATTATGAGCTAAAGGTTCGAGTAATTCGATTGTTTAAAGTTCCGAAGAAAGAAGATCGTACGCAGTACTGTACAACTGAAATAATTTTAATGGATGAAAATGTATTAATTTTTAGTTTTTTAATAATTTGTTTTTAATATATAAAAAATTATTTGCCTAATATTTGTATACCACTAAGACATACCCCTCCGTCTAAAAATACTTGTATTTCTAACATTTCTCACAATTTTTAAGAAAGCTATCAAAATTACTAATATATCCTTATTTATTATACTAATTTTTCACTTTATTGAAAATCACAACTAATAACCTCTTATTAATTATAAGGACAAATTTGTAAAGTGAAGGATAAAAAATCTAAAAGGACAAATATTTCTAGACAAAATTGTAAGGCTAGAAAGACGAGTATTTCTAGACGGAGGGAGTATTTCTTATTGTCTCAAGGGTGAGAAAATCCATGGAGTCATTAAGGAAGCTTTTATGGTGAATTTTGCAATATTAGAGAAAGGAGGTGTATATTTGATTTCAAACTTTGGAGTTGCTCTTTATGATATACCTTCCAAGTTCTCTAATCATAAATACAAGATTATATTTTATCGCAACACTACAATTAAGCGAAGTTCATCAATTTCTATTCCTATTCATGGATTCAAATTCGCTGATTTCGAAAAAATCCTCGACGAGTCACTGGATCAAGTATATCTTTATGGTTAGTAAATCTGTAAATTTATCATTTGATTATATTATAACAATTACTGTTTCAGTACGTTTAATATTTTATTTTACACATAATAGTAATTATTGTGTAGATGTTATTGGTCAATTGGTTGGAATTGGTGACAACATTGTTACCTTTACTAACCGGAACGGAAAAGAGGGTAAAAGGATCAATATACAATTGATGGATACAAGGTATTTATTTTCTTTTTGAAATTCTGCATTGTAATAAAATTTCATATGTAATTTAATATTTTGTTCTTTTATATTCTTAGTTATTATTTTATATTGTATAATATTACATGGATAATGTCATCAATTGTACATTATGGGATGATTATGCTGAATTATGTCGTCCATTTGTTGGGGCTTCTGCTCAGAATTTCGTCGTTGTTATTATACAATTTGGAAAGCTAGAAAAATGGAATAATACACCTAATTTGTCAAATGGTTATTATGGCACAATGATTTATTTTGATGATGATAGCGTATGTGAGATTGCTGAATTTAAGAAAAGGTAATATTATTATTCTTACATAAAATATGCATTTTAATATCCAATATTGTGATATTTATTTTAATTATCCTATACTATTTGTCTTTATTATGTAGTTTCTCAAAAAAAGAATTTTCAAAAGGTGGCCAAAGTTGTGTACAATTGACAAATGAGCCGTCCTACTCCCAAGCCGACCTTTTCTTAAACGCGAATGATAGAAAAACTTCAGATGAACTTTACGAACATCTTCATGATCGAGGAACAGTTAGTTCAAATCTTTAAAATTGCTATTTATGTGTTAATAAATATTATTCAAATTTATTTACACTATCTTACATATTTATATATAATATCAACTATAGGTTCTGCAAGATATTACTCTTGCCACCATTGATCATATTGAAGATTCCTACGGATGGTACTATAATTCTTGCAAACGTTGTAAAAGTAAGGTGCAACCGCAAGAGGAAACGTTTTGGTGTAAAAAATGTGAAACTTTGGTTAACTATGCAGTCCCTAGGTATAGAATTCTGTCATTAAATTTTGTCATTTCAATTCAGTCAATTTTGTGTTCAGTACTCTTTTAATCAGTCATTGTGTATATTTTTCACAAATTCTGTAATTACATGCATAATTCAGTTATTTTAATGTTTATACATGACATTGTAATTGTTTTTTTATATGCAGATTTAGTGTTCAAGTTAGTGTAATAGACGGATCTGGTACTGCTCAGTTCACTATATTTGATAGGGAAATTTCTCAATTGTTGAACAAAACTGTTTCGAGCATTATCGAATCAACGGATAAGGTATATATATATAAATCTTAATGCATTACTTAGTAATTGTTGCTTTTTATTGAACTTATTTTTTTTTCAGGATGAGGACATAAATAACATCCCGAAAGATTTAAATGTCTTGATGAACAAAAAAAATGTTATTTAGAGTTCTTATTTCGCAATTCAACATTAGCAGACTTCCTTCACCTTCGGCATATACCATGACGAATATGACCGACGATACAACTCTCATTGAGAAATTTGAGCAAACGACCAAAGAATTTGAGGTATATATTGCTGAATTACGATTATGTAATGCTAAATTTTGAAGTTTTTTTATGAATTAATTTATTATTACTTACAAATTTAATTATTGTTTAATTTATTTATTGATAGGAAAATCTGGAATCGTGCACCCTAGACAATGATGTTATTTCAAAAGTTTCTTCAAATGAAATGGTTTCACCCCGTAAGCGTCGCTATATTAACATCGATGAAGATGATGAAAATGGTGAATCGGATGAAGAGGAAAGCACTAAAGCGGATGATTGTCCTTTAGCTAATCGTGGGGAGCACTCAAGTACCAGGAAGAGGCTTATATTCAAGAAAGTGAAGGAGGAAAAGCTAGATGAATAAACAATTTCATATAAAAAATAAATTTTATAATTTCGTTTTGCAGATTTTTGGGAAGTTTAGAATGACCCTTTTCATTTAAGTTTGATGTTTAGTAATTCCTCCAAGTTAGACAATTTGTCTTGATTCTATTGCAGATTTCTGTTCAGTTTATATCATTGAAATTTTAGAATTTTGTTTTTCCTGAATGATATTTTGTTACTAAAACTAAATCAATAGCAGGGGTAGATATATGACTTAGGTTCTACGATACTGAAAACATGCAATAAAACTAATATACTATTTTTCAGTTATATGATTTAGGTTCCAGGTTACTGAAAACATGCAATAATACTAATATACTAAGTACTCTATGAGACTAGTTTTAAGAACTTAAATCTAAACGACTAATTCTTGGCGTACCTGTATGTCTTCTGTAATTATATGCAATAACAATCCAATTTTTTTTTATGATTCAGTCTGGACTCACACACAATTGTCCTATACCCAAAATAAATAATGTATATTAGCTAATAGATGTATAAAATACATTAATTATAACAACTTAAGTATTAAAAGATAGAATATGATCTTACTGTATATCTTGAATCAATGTACTGTAATAGATGTATTAATTGGAGGACAAATGCTAAAACCTGTTATTTCATGTGAACAAAATTCAGTAAATTTTTTTATGTTAAGTATCAATTAAATATAGTCTTAACATTAGAGTAGGAGGCATACCCTTAGATGTTTCAGTTTAGGATAGGGTTTAAGTCTTTGCTTAAGTGTCCAATCCAATTCCACGTGAAAGTACATCTTCAATTAGAGAACAAGAAGTTGTAGCATATTTCTTAGGTTCAAACCTGTTAAGCAAAATGATGACAAAGTGTCAAAAAAGTTATAAAGCAAAATGAATCAAAATGAAATTATCTAAATTGCCTTTGAAAAATGAAGCAAAATCAATAGAGTATGAAATTATCTAAATATCAGAAGTTGTTCACTTGGAAGAGGCATCGAAACTAAAAGGTATTGTTTATTTTTGTGTTGTTCGATTTTTAATGTTTGATTGTGTTAGGTATTAAAACTAAATCAATAGAGTTTAGTTATATGATTTAGGTTCTAGGGTTTAGGGATTAGGGTTTGGGGTCTGGTTTGGGGTGTAGGGTCTGGGGTGTAGGGTTTAGGGTTTAGGTTTTAGGGTTTAGGATTTAGGTTCTAGGATTTAGGAATTAGGGTTTACTTGCCTTATGAATGGAGAATTTTCGTATATATTATGGAATATTAAAAAATAATTATATCTATTAAGGTATAGGGTTTAGGGTTTAAGGAGTTGGGTTTAGGGATTAGGGTTTAGGGTTTATGGTTTAGTGTTTAGGGTTTAATGTTTAGGGTTTACATGTCTTATGAATGGAGAGTTTTCGTATATATTCTGGAATATTAAAAAATAATTATCTATATTAAATGGAAACAGTATAATTTATCTTTTCTATGTTGATTTCAAAACATTCATTTTTTGTATATAATATCTCATTACGTGATAGTATATTTCCTTATGTTATGTACTATTACTTTTTTTTTTAAATTTTGATATATGTGCTGATTTCAGAAAGGTCATTAAGTGTATATAATATCTCACGTTATATAATATTTCCTTCAATGATCTATATAATTTCGAATTATGTAATGTAAATTTATGGAATTTATGTGAAAACACACAAGGAAGATAAATTTATGTAATATAATTATTTTTTTACCAAATAAATATGATACAGATTTCACACTTTACTAAAATGTTGTTATTTATACAGTTTTCAAAAATAAAAATCAAACCTCTATATATATCTACCATTGCAGTAATTTTCAATTAACACAGGTTCACAATTCTTAAATTCACTAGTGGAAAAAACCCTTATAGAGGCGGACCTTTTTACACTTATTGAGGCGAACACCGTTCGCTTCAACTGAGGGGGTTGCAACAAGTAGGAACACTTTTTGAGGCGGACATTTTACGCCTCTAAAAGGACCTTATTGAGGCGGGCCTCCGAAGCCCGCCTCAATAAGTCTCTCACTTCGGCGCCAAAATGAGGGACTTGTTGAGGCGGGCTTCGGAGGCCCGCCTCAACAAGTCGCATTTTCCCACCTTTTAGCCCGGATCTGGGTAAGTCCGGGCTAAAAAGCATTGTGTTTGAACAAAAAAAAAACTGGACATTTTAGCCCGGATCTCTTCCACATCCGGGCTAAAAAGTCTATTTTTTTACAAAAAAATTCTGCAAAAAAATCCAATCACATCGGTATACTTTCTGCAAATAAATTCTTGATCCAAAATTAACAATTTGATGTTTTTAACAATTTGATGTTTTTAACAATATGAAGGAAAATAAAATACTGTGAACAGCAAACATGACATTCAACAATTTGATGTTTTTAATACCAAAATAGAAGTTACAAAGTTTATCACACTAAGGCAGCTTTTTAATGAATTCAACAATTTTTAGAAGATTTTGTTCAATATCTTATCGGAAGCAATCCAACTATTATAAACAAAGATAAGCAGGCATGGTCATCAAGTTCTACCACTTGATCTGTCACCACTAAGTAGAAAAGTCATCCTCCACAAACATGCAAACTGAACCCAGGTTATTGTCTCAGAAAATAAGACTTTACACTCAGTTGAATCCATGTCAAATGCTACCATAAAAGTTAGAGAAAACCTAAAGCAATAAATTGACATAAACCTCATCAAGCAATTCGTAAATGTCAGGTACCTGGTGAAGAAGTGCAAATGGCCGAGGATGGGGTCACTGGTGATCTACATTCAACTGAGCTGGGAGGTACAAGAATGTTGATGGTCCTGATGATTGTCAAATGAAGAATTCAAGCACGTTATGCGCATGAAGTATAGAGCTAATGAGGACAAATATAACCCCAATTCAGCATCTTGTTCTGTGTGGCAGCATGATCAATTTCAAGTCATTGTTGACTGTAAAAGTTCTCAATATTCTGTTAGTGTTAGGTATCATAGTTTTGAGACATTCACGAAAATAACATAGCTGAAGTCTCTTAGGGTACACATTTCGTAGAAAAAGCTGGGAGTCCATCATTTTATGTATCACCTTATAACTTCACTCCTATTTAATGATTTTCAAAAGGGAGTTGTCGGAAACAATGAGAAAGGAATCATTAAATATACTATTACTACAAATAACACATAGAATAATATGGATGCAAACACTTAAATAAAATGACCACATGTGTAAAACGTCAATATCAGACATTAGGTAATTCTATAACAGTCTTGTGATTGGATTATTGTTCAATATCAGACATTAAGATCTTGTTAGTAACAGCCTCGAAGAAATCAGGCTGCAAAACCTATTTGGAAAAAACACTGATAGTATGCAAATTTCCTTAGCCTACACCCAGGTTACATTCAACAAGCTATATGTAACATTCATCCATGTGATTGCATATGCCTTTACTCATGGGTATTGGAACATATGAAGGAAGTAGCATCGGGACTTTCACAATTTTGTGTAAACAGGTAAAAAAAAGTATGAATCCCGTCTCTTGCAAATTTCAAACTCATCATATACAGTTCAACAAATCAATCCAAAAGAGCTAACCACCATCCAGCAATAGTACATGTGAGCATAAATTTTTAGAATGTGACAACTCAAGGGGAAAAAAATCCTTTATCTATACAAAAATAGCAGCTTACCTTGCAAAAATTGTATCATATCCATTACAGGCCCGTTTCAGAAAAGTTCAGAAGGCAAAAAATCCAACCAGAACCTCATATTAAGCATATTTCACATAGAAGAAGACAGATAAGCAATCAACAATAAGGACCAAATATAGAGAAGGTAGACTGAGCAAAAATAATATGGAGAAGGTAAACAATCAAAACCTATTATGGATATTGTCAACAATCTTAGAAGTGACATAACCACCTCTAGAGGCCCCACTCACAGTCTCACAACATTAGTGTGCTGACAATCAAGTAACTTGGAGCAAAATTAAAACATCACTTGGTGAATGCCCAAATTGATTGACAAATCTAATATGCTCTCATCACTGAGCGCATGCCTACCACAGTGGGCTACGAGAAGCTGAACTCTATGCTTCTCATCACTAAACAAAGACAAAAGCTTGGCTACACAATCAAATCTGCACAGCACAATCACAAGTTCAAGATAAAGAGACTCCACTAATACTAATGACACTACGTTGAGGCGTATAGTGAGGGACTTGTTGATTTCTTGACACTACGTTGAATTTAAAAGCTCTACATTTGCACAAGTGAAAAATGATGTTGCAAATAAAAAGGATTACACAAACAACTCATTAACTTCTATACAAGTAATGTACTCATATTTTCAATCCTCCATGAATACCAGTTCAAAGTATTCCTGCTGACAGAGAAAACTCAACACCGGATAAAACTTGATATAACAAATTAACCTGTGGCAAGACAGTTGCAGGCCTTAAATTTGCAAACACTTCAAGTCCTGCCCTAAGCTGAAGCAGCCCCGTCTCAGGCTTCAAATGTTTCGGATTGGTGTCCCATTTATATCTAAGCAGTACCATCAACATTTAATCAATGACCATATTATTGCAAGGCAATGATCATGAACAAACCCTAACTCTTAAGTATCAGTGTTGAAGGTGAAGAGTCAAACGGAACTAAGCCTACCCTCCAATTTCTCCAAGAAGAATGGCATCTGACTTCTTAGCCGCCGAAAGCGTCTCCTCCGGCAATGGCACGCCGGTGAGATCCAAGGCGCTACCACCAACATGCATCTCCTTGAACCCAAACTCAATCCCTAGAAAATCTCCATTACTTCTCTGTCTAAACCATCAAGCAAAGCAATAGCAATTTTTGGAGAGAAAGAGGTACCTTCGAGGGATCCGGCAAGTTGGAGGACGTCCTTGGCGACGGAAACGATCTCAGGGCCAATGCCATCGCCAGGGAGGAGAGTGATGTTGTAGCGTCGCTTGCAGGTGTCGGAAGCGGCGGCGCATCGGATTGGAACAAATCTGGAAGGTAATGAAGGGAAAGATTTTTTCTTGGCTTGGAATTGGGATTTCAATTGACCAACGGGTCGTCTGGAGAAGAGCCGCCATGGATGAAATACGGAGTTGGAGAAGACTTTTAATTAGGGTTGAGCTTATAGAGGCGGGCCTAACACGCCCGCCTCTATAAGTATTACGACTCGGCCGAGTTGGCCGAAGTCTTCGGCCGAGTAATGGTTTAATAGAGGCGGGCCTTACATGCCCGCCTCTATTATACATACTTGTTGAGGCGGGTTTTAAGAGGCCCGCCTCAACAAGCTTTAATTGAGGCGGGCTACTTAGCCCGCCTCAATTAGTTAGCATTAGAGGCGGGCCTTACCCTGGCCTGCCTCTACTACTTTAGCGGAAAATGTTTTTTCGGATACTTGTTGAGGCGTATTTTAATTTGCCCGCCTCAAAAGATGTTTTTCAAGCGTATAAATTAATTATCCGCCTCAAAAACCCAAAAAAATGATTGCCTAAGTCGTTGTTGAGGCGTTTTGAACTATGTACGCCTCTAAAAGGGAGCCTCAAAAAGTGTTTTTTCCACTAGTGATTTCTGCATCACTTTCATTCAAAATTTCATAATTATGGTGCATCCAATACCTCATGATATCTCAATTGACACTGAGGTAATGTGGCTTTCAGATTTATTCCCGAAAAGTCATTTTTTTAGGTTTCCAAGTATCGCAAATAATTTTTACGTTCGTATTTCCTTTCCAATTGATTTATCCGACTATGAACGTTACATGAAATGTTCAGTTACTCTTCTGAGTCATCTTGCAAATGCAACACAAAGGTATGTGCAATTTCAATTTTATTTTTCGCATGTATTTTATTTATTTATATTATGTTTCATTTGTATTGTTATTAGATTTTGTTTAATAAAATTACGTATGTGCAGGTTTAAAAATGCTTTGGACGAAATGAACACGAGATATAGTCCATTCATCTATGAGAGGGATCCTATTCTATTCCCAAATATTCATATGAATTTGGCAGTTTCAAATGTTGTAGGTCATTTCGGTCCTACTCAGTTGGTAGGTTTTCATTCGACATTTACGTCCTATAATCCTATGATCCTTATTCTAACACATGCTGAATTGAATGAAACTCTACTCGATGAAATGTTTCTACCATATGGTCATGATCGCTATATACATATTGATTCATTGTACAATGATGAACACAATTACATAACATGGCGCAACATCCATGTAAATATTTGGAGTGATCGTGAAGGAGGTGATCATATTTTGAAATTTAGTACTAAGTGTGCTGAAGCATGGCAACTTTCATGTATTTATGAAATGGATAATGAAATGTCCGGAGTTTTACTATGGAGATTTTTGGACGACTTCGCAAAGCTTAATTGTCTATCGTGGCAATACTTACAAGGGAGACAAGAGGTTATTAATATATCTGATGAAGATGAAGTATACAATGAAGGAGAAGATAATGGAGAAGAAGTCAATGATCAGAAGATGATGAAGAACCTTTTGAGGAAGATAATGAATAATAGGATAGTCTGAATTTTAATTATTTGTTTTTAATTTAAATCTATTAAGTTTTCCAATTTTCATTATGTTTTTTAATGTAATACACTAAATCTGTATTACATTACTATGAATTTTATGAGGATATTTTGTTTATTTAAATTTGTTTAGTTCAATTCAGTAATTTGAATCTATTGAAGTTGTCAATTTGTTTAGTTCAATTCAGTTTTCCAATTTTCATTTTGTGAAATTTGAAAAAACAAAAATAAAAGGGTGGACCAAAAGAGGAGAATCGGAAATAAATTTTTTATTTTATATGTATATATATACTTTCAACTAACCTAATTCGATTGCGAAATAAAATGAATGTATGTATTGGTTATTATAAGATCTATTTAAAAAATAGAAAACGTATCTAGGTTATGGTTATGATAGGATCTTTTTATGATTTAATTTATAGATATAATACTTTAAAAACAATTCATTTAAGTCAAATAACAGTTAGTAATGATTAGTTTATTAAAAAAACTGGGATTGCGAATTTTGAGAAAATGGAAAGTTGTACATAAAAACTGTTTATTATTCAGTGTATGACAATTTAAATTCCATATATGATTGGAGAATCAGTTGATATATTTGTAGTTAATTATTTTTGGGTAATGTAATAATAACTTCTATAAGTGAAAAATCGGAATTAATCGTATTTATATATATACTATGGAACCAGAAAATTGCAGGAGTTCTGTGTGTTCAGTTTTTCAAGTTGCTCGATACTAGGAGTCTTACAAAAATCTCAGAAGTTGTTCACTTGGAAGAGGCATCGAAACTAAAAGGTATTGTTTATTTTTGTGTTGTTCGATTTCTAATGTTTGATTGTGTTAGGTATTAAAACTAAATCAATAGGGTTCAGTTATATTATTTAGGTTCTAGGATACTCAAAACATGCAATAAAACTAATATACTATTGTTCAGTTATATGATTTAGGTTTCAGGTTACTGAAAACATGCCATAACACACTAATATACTAAGTACTCGAATGTTTGATTGTGTTATGTATTAAAACTAAATCAATAGCAGAGGTAGATATATGATTTAGGTTTTAGGATACTGAAATTTAAACGACTAACTCTTGGCGTACTTGTATGTCTTCCATACATATGCAATAACAATCCTTTTTTTTATCATTCATGTCTAGACTCACACACATCAGTCCTATACCCAAAATAAATAATGTATATTAGGTCAAAGATTTATAAAATACATTAATTATCACAACTTAAGTATTAAAACATAGAATATGACCTTACTGTATATCTTGAATGACTGTATTGTAATAGATGTATTAATTGGAGGACAGATGCTAAAACCTGTTATTTCATGTGAACAAAATTCAGTAAATATTTTTATGTTAATGATCAATTAAATATAGTATTAACATTACAGTAGGAGGCATACCCTTAGATGTTTCAGTTTAGGCTAGGGTTTAAGTCTTTGCTTAAGTGTCCAAACCAATTCCACATGGAATTCCTATAAGAAAAATACAATGGTAAGTACATAATATATTTATAATAATGAACTAAGTAATATATTACTTTTAAAGAAAAATAACAGTGACCTGGAAGATTGCAGGAGTTCTATGTGTTCAGTTTATGCAAATTTGTTCGATACTAAGAGTGTTACAAAAATCTCAGAAGTTGTTCAATTTGAAAGGGCATTGAAACTAAAAGGTATTGTTTATTTTTGTGTTGTTCGATTTCTAATGTTTGATACTAGGATTACTAATGTTTGATTGTGTTAGGTATTAAAACAAAATCAATAGGGTTCAGTTATATGATTTAGGTTCTAGGATACTGAAAACATGTAATAAAACTAATATACTATTGTTCAGTTATATGATTTAGGTTCCAGGTTACTGAAAACATGCAATAACACTAATATACTAAGTACTTGAATGTTTGATTGTGTTAGGTATTAAAACTAAATCAATAGTTGGGGTAGATATATGATTTAGGTTCTAGGATACTGAAAACATTCAATGAAACTAATATATTATTTTTCAGTTATATGATTTAGGTTCCAGGTTACTGAAAACATGCAATAATACTAATATACTAAGTACTCTATGAGACTAATAATAAGAACTTAAATCTAAACGAGCAGAAATTCTTGGCATACCTATATGTCTTTCATACATATGCAATAACAATCCAATTTTTTTTTTATGATTCCAGTTTGGACTCACACACAGCAGTCCTATACCCAAAATAAATAATGTATATTAGGTAATAGATATATAAAATACATTAATTATCACAACTTAAGTATTAAAAGATAGAATATGACCTTAATGTATATCTTGAATCACTGTACTGTAATAGATGTATTAATTGGAGGACAAATGCTAAAACCTGTTATTTCATGTGAACAAAATTCAGTAAATTTTTTTATGTTAATGATCAATTAAATATTTTTTAACATTAGAAGAGGCATACCCTTAGATGTTTCAGTTTAGGCTAGGGTTTAAGTCTTTGCTTAAGTGTCCAATCCAATTCCACATGAAATTCCTATAAGAAAAGAACACACATGGAGAAATAGGCACACAAGGAGATAAATTATTTGCTGATCTTGATGATACACGCTGATATTTTGGGTGTCTTTCATTGTACTCTCTAAGGATTTTTCCTCATATCAGAAAAATATACAAGTATTTTCTTTCATGCTGTTTTCAGTCTTTCACGAGTAGGCATGATTACTTGAAAGTCAGTGCAAAATATGCTCCGAGAGGTTACAATTTATTCCTTTTGGCGATGAAACTAATAACTTCTCAGAGCATACTCTGCACTAACTAATACCCTCTCAATGATATGGTTGTTTATGTATTATTCCTATACCAATTTTTATTTCAGAGAGATGTAATCCAACAGATCTAATCTCTACAAGAAAGGTATCTTTATATCTACTATTGTTCTGAATATTTTTGTATATAGAATTTAGATATTTTCTATAATATATGGTTATAGCATTTCGAATTTATATCAAACATAAACACTAAATATAATTATTCAAACTATTAAAGTGAGCTAAGATTGATTTAAGACACTTGAAAAAATATATCAAACTTGCATTTGGTCAAAAAAAAGATATAATACTTAAACCAAAAAAGAATCAAACAAATGAACATATTTACACCAAACATGCAATATCTTTCTAAAATAACCTATGTATAATCAATGATACAGAATACGCTGAATAAAAGCAACCCAGATTAGTTTCGTACTGTAAGAAAATATTATTTATTATAGATATAAGTTGTATATAAATTATACTGTTATGTATACTATTGTTCTGTATATAGTATATTTCCTTCATATACATGGAATAAAAGTATAAATCATACATTGCAAAATTTATTTAAATGTATAAAATTATCCTTGATACATGGAATAAAAGAGAGAGATGTAGAAACAAACCTACTTCTTATAAACCAATATTTTTAATCCTTCCACCAAACAGTCAAATAGAGATATATAGACATACATGTGCTGAAAATCGATTTTGATTTAACCCTGCAAGACAAACTTTTTAACAAATAGATCTGGTCAAACATAGAGATAGAGAGAGGTGAGATAAAGGAGTATATGATGTAGGGATACCTACATAACTTCCTCCACCCAAAAAATATTATCCTTGAAGGTCTTCTTTTTTGTAGCTGAACACGTTCGGAGGTGGAATGTGCTTTTGTTTTAACCCTCGAAGACAAAAATATAAGGGAGAATCAGATGTGCAGGACATCTAAAGGGGTATATGACTTAAATCGGAGAGAGAGAGAGAGAGAGAGAGAGAGAGAGAGAGAGAGAGAGAGAGAGAGAGAGAGAGAGAGAGAGAGAGAGAGAGAACTCTTCAAGACAAAGTTTTAAAGTCACATATCTGTAAAGTGAAATAGATAGATAGAGAGAGACATAAAACTCAATTGAATTGTTTGACAGACAAACACACACACATGAGAGAGAAAGAGAGACACAAACCTCCTTATTGAATATCATGTTTTTTGGATCTGAAAACCCTCCCTGGCTTTGCATTTTAGTTGAAGACGAAGACGTGGTGGACATGTCTTTTGGTTTAACCCTCCAAGACAAAGTGTAAACAAAATATTAGAACTGTAAGAGCATCTATGGAGAGAGAGAGAGAGAGAGAGAGAGAGAGAGAGAGAGAGAGAGAGAGAGAGAGAGAGAGAGAGAGAGAGAGAGAGAGAGAGAGAGAGAGAGAGAGAGAGAGAGTTGATTTGAAGTTTGACAGGCAAACACATAGTAGAATCAGAAAGTTGAAAGATGGAGAAATGAGTTTACAGATCTAGATGAATCGGGAAATGTCTTCATTTTACAAATTTGTTAATGGACCACGTAAACATTTAATGGCCTTATTTGGCCCAAGTGAACAATTTAATGTCAGTTTAAAATTAGAATGGGCTTATTGGCCGAAGTACACAATTTAATGGGCCTTTTGGCTTATTGACCACGTAAACATTTAAATATCCGTCCCATTAACAAAAAAATAGGGAGTTTAATTGCATTATAATACACATGTTGGGCCGCATATAAAAAATTGTTATGAGGCCATTAAATTTTTATTAGGCGTATTTAAATTACGAAACATGAAATGGGCCAAAAAGCCCATAAGCATACTTGGTTATATTCAAATTAACTACACAAATTGGTTAGTAAATTTTGGGCCGGAAATTTATATGTTTTTCAGTGTTTGGACGCACATACAATGTTATAAATAATTTATTTGGGCCTATTAGCCCATTCAATTAAATAAGTCTCATTAATCTATATAAATAAACAGTCAAAGGGCCAGTAAGACCATATAAAGTTAGTTGCAGAGAAATGTACATTCTTTGAACATAATTTTAGTCGTCGTCTTCCTATCAATTAATTCAGGCTAGAAAACTTATGAACATTTTTTATGCAAAGAACATATATCAGACTTAAACAAAAACAAAATGAGCACACATGCATGGTTTTTTATAAAGTAATATATGTCAAATTATATAATGTATAAAGTCTAAAATCAATGAAGAAGAACAAAATCAATCATATGAAATCATTGTTTAGATTCATATCAGACAGTAATGAATCAGGAAAAAAACATAATTATTCAGTATAAGGGGTGGAAGATTTCAAATGGAACGGGTCGACACAGATATATATATATATATATATATATATATATATATATAGAGAGAGAGAGAGAGAGAGAGAGAGAGAGAGAGAGAGAGAGAGACCTTTTTCTTCATGATCTTCTATTTTTTATCTGAAACCCTTTGTTGCTTTGCATGTTAAATGAAGACGAAGCCGTGGTGGAAATCGCTTTTGTTTTATCCCTCGAAGACAAAGTAGTTTTAAAAAAAATTAGTCATCTAATTTTGTTGATATTCATGTTGGATTGGTTTTGGTGTTTTGGGGTGTTGTTTGTATTGTTTGCAATTGATATTCAGATTGTTTAATGTGATATTCATACAAATGCTTTTGATATTCATATTGGATGTAGGTTTCATGTGTTGAGTATTTGATATTTATGATGTGATATTCACCTAAACTCTGAATAATCATCATGTGCGAATTAAACTCTGAATATCGACATTTTTTTTATGAATATCGACTACTTACTTGTATGACTATGCGTACAAAATACGTGAATATCATCACATATGGAATGAATATCGCTATTATGGTATTCAAATTGCTTGTTGATGGTGTTGTTTGTACTGTTTGCAATTGATATTCAAATTATTTGATGTGATATTCATACAAATGCTTTTGATATTCATGTTGTATGTACGTTTCATGATCTGAGTAGTTGATATTCAAATTTTATGATGTGATATTTACTATGATGTTGTTGATATTCAATGTTGTTTTCAGGCCTAATTGTTGCACTGACAAAGAGACGTTTGAAGCTTCATGCTCGTCTAAAAAAGCACAAGTCATTGTGTAATAGCGATATTCATGTTTGTCATTCCTAATATTCATGTAATAAATACTGATGTTCATGTACATTTTTCCGTGTATAACTATCTGTGTTAGTGTGAAGTGATTATTTTTTGTTTGGGTTATGATATTCATGGTGAAACATAGTGATATTCATACTAATATAGAATGATATTCATGGTGTAATTGATTATGTTATTCATATATTATTAAGTGGTGATATTCATATTTTAAGTTGTATTATTCATGTCTTTAATTGGTGATATCCACATATTAAACAAAGATATTCATACAAACATGAACGATATTCAAGAAACAATGACAAAAGCAACAAGAACAAATTTGCAAATCTACGAATTTGCAAAACATTAGGACGCTGAAAAAAAATCAAGTGGTGATATTCATGTTTTAAGTGGAGATATTCACATCCATCGATATTCATAAACGCATGAACGATATTCATAAAGACGTGATCGATATTCATGAATGCTGAAAAATCATTGAAGAAGAAGAAAATGTATCAGCAGAATCTAGCGGTTTTAGGAAAGAGAAAATATTGTGTTTTCTCTCTCATCTAACAACCTCATTTATTTATTTTTCCTAATTAAAAATTAAATAATTGCTTTATTAGAGTAGATTTGGTGGTTACACCCCTACCATATCTATTGTAAGACCCAATCATCCAACCATCCATCACCATCAATCCAACGCTCTAGATTAATACTTTCGTTTTACCATAACTCTCGTTTTACCAGAGCGTTCCTCTCTACCTATAAGCCTCAATGACAAGGAAAACTATGGTAACAAATTTATGTTTTATAAAGTCATGTTCTTGAGTATTATAATATATTTTGTCTTACATCACTATTTGTACTATGATATATTTATTTATTTGCAGATCCGTTACAAAACGCGAGTCTTACCAATCAAATTGACGTAACAAAAGTTGAACAAGGTATGATGTTGTTCAATAAAAAAATAATCATTTATTGCCTTACAATATTTGTAATTGTTTTCCTTTTACAAATTAGCTCGACGCAAGAGGATGTTGAGAATGAATACGATTAGGCATAAGAGGCATGGAACACCACTAATTGAATCAGGTAAGCAGAAAAGATGTCGTAGTAAATAAAAATTACAAAATAATGTATACCCTACAATTAGCAACATTTGTGCATGAATTGTACTTGGAAATATTCAGAACTCTGTACGTACCGAAGCTATACCCTTATCTGTTACGGTTAATGGTAATTCCTTATGAAGCTTTTCCGGTCTCATATATCGCTATACATACATATATGATATTAATTCCGATGTTGTTTATAATATATCATTTCCTTTGCATGTAATGTTCAGGTCCTACGACTTCATCTGCGTTGCGAGGGCGTTCATCTACATTACCAAATATTAGTAATGGTATAATTAATATCAATATTTGTATTATTATGTACTGATAATAGGATTCTTTTCTGTATTACATTAAGATTGTTTAACACGTTGTAATGTCCTGAATGTATTTCAAAATAAACAGCTTTTAGCAGTGTATGTTATTTTTAATACTTGATTTATCGACCTTTATTTCGGTATTAAAATATTATACTTTACAGATCTTGTCGCAGAAGTGAATAAAACAACGACAAATCATACTGGTAAACCAGGTACTTCCTTTGTATTATTTGGTGAATTTTTAATGTTAGTTTGTATATTGTTTAACACTCATCTATATTTTGTAGTGTAATACCTCGATCACGGTGAAGCTATGTATGAATGTCTACATTGTGGTGCATTACTATGGCATGCTGAAAGATTAAATATACAAGACCCTTCAAGCGAAGATATATCTCATATATCTCCCTTATGTTGTATGAAAGGAAAAATTGAGCTGCCATTGCTGCAACAGGCACCCCCGTTGCTGAAGAATCTTTTGACAAATATGCATCCAAAAAGCAAACAATTTTGTGAGAATATTATAGCTTACAATATGATGTTTGCTTTCACCTCTTTGGGAGGAAAGGTCTTACCCATCACGAAGGGTCGTGGACCTTATTGTTACTGAATGCATGGCCATAATTTCCACAGAATAGGGAGTTTGTTACCAATTCCCGGTGAAACACCAAAGTTTTCGCAACTCTATATATATGATACTCAAAACGAGGATTCAAACAGAATCAGTGCCATTAGGTATGTCAATTACATATATTTATATTTATTTTGTTAATATGGATGATTATTTAATATTATTTTTATTATTGTGATGTTTACTTATGACAACTCTAGAGTCAAAAAAGTTGATGATTCTCTTGTGACTGAGTTGAGGAAGATGATAGATCAACACAACCCCCATGCAAAGGCATTTAGAATGACCAGAGATCGATTTAAGGATGAAGGTGTGGCAGATCTTAAGTTGCGCCTGGTTAGCACAAGAAACACTGATGCTCAGAGATATAATCTCCCAACCTGCTCCGAGGTTGATGCTCTTATTCTTGGTGATATTGATACAAATCCCTCGCACAGGGACATTATACTTCAGACAAGGTCTGGTCAATTACAACGGATTCACGAATTGCATCCTTCGTACCTTGCGCTTCAATATCTGTTGGCATTCCCTTATGGTGAGGATGGCTACAGGATTGACATTGCTTTAAGTGAAAGGTGCAATACTTCTGCAAGGAAGATGACAAGGGTGTCGCTCAAAGAATTCTGTCAGTTTAGAATCCACGAGCGTCGAGGCGAAGCCGGGACTCTGAGGTTATCTAGAAAGTTCTATCAACAGTTCTTGGTTGATGTTTATACGATGATTAAAGCAGAGAGGTTGAACTACCATCGAACTAATCAGAAGAACATACAGGCTGATTTATATAAAAATCTTTCAGCAGCAACAAGCAAGGGTCAGACAGCACCGACTTCATCTGAAAAGCGAATAGTGTTGCCATCTTCATTTATAGGCGGTCCGAGATACATGCAACATAACTATCAAGATGCAATGGCAATATGCAAACACCATGGTTATCCCGATCTATTCATAACATTCACATGCAATTCAAAATGGCCTGAAATTGTAAAGTTTTGTGAAGAAAGGGGTCTACATCCAGAGGATCGTCCAGACATTATATGTAGAGTCTTCCACATGAAATTGGAGTCCATGGTAAAAGATTTCAAAGTTAAAAAAATATTCGGCAAGGTTAATTCGGGTAACGTCTCTATCGACTTTCCTTACTTTAGTTGTTGTTTCAATTTTTTTTTATTTTGTAAACCTCGGAAGTTTATAGTCTATATATGTTTCAATTTATTCTTTATTTTAATATATTTGATAATTTGTATTTATTAAGACATTTGGATGTTGTGCATTTATTTACACAATCGAATTTCAGAAGCGTGGTTTACCTCATGCCCATATTTTGTTGTTTCTGGATAAGGAATCTAAGTTGCCAACCACTACATATATTGATAAGGTCATCTCGGCTGAAATTCCACACCCAACAGAGGATGATGATTTATACAAGGCGGTGACAAATTTCATGATGCATGGTCCATGCGGAGCTTCTAATCCATCCTCTCCGTGTATGGCAGATGGAAAGTGTATAAAGTACTTTCCAAAACAATTTGTTGAACATACGTTTGTTGATGAAGATGGATACCCTGTATATAGAAGGCGTGAAGATGGTAGAACGATCGAAAAGAGTGGAGTTCCCCTTGATAATCGGTATGTGGTTCCTTACAATGCATTTCTTCTCCTAAAGTACAATGCACATATAAACGTTGAATGGTGCAATTTACCGGGCTCTATCAATCTGTTCAAGTACATAACAAGGTATATGTACAAGGGCATGATCGCGTCACTGATGCAATAACAAGGTCTGATACAAACAATTTCGGTGATGATGGCATGGACGAAATAAAAAACTACTACAATTGCCGTTATATATCGGCATGTGAAGCTGCTTGGAGGATTTTTGGCTTTGATATTCATTACAGGACTCCTGCTGTTCAACGGTTGAATTTGCACCTTCCTGGTGAGGAAAGCGTTTTATTTGATGATGATGATGATCCTATTGATGCAGTCTTAAATGATCATGAAAGTGAAAAATCAATGTTTCTCCAATGTATGGCGTCTAACAAGAAGTTTCCAAAAGGTAAAGATTTGACATATTTCGAATTTCCAGAGAAATTTGTTTGGGTACCTTCATCTAGACATTGGAAAAAACGTGATAGACGTGGTTCAGTTGGAAGGATTTATCATGTACCTCCAGGTAATGGCGAGAAGTACTATCTTAGAATTATGTTGAATCATATTAAAGGACCAACATGCTACGAAGATTTACGGACTGTTGAGGGTATAGTTTATTCTACATTCAAAGACGCTTGTTATGCATTGGGGTTGTTAGATGATGACAGAGAATACATAGACGGGATAACTGAAGCAAGTTTTTTGGGATCGGCGCACTACATTAGGAGTCTATATGTATTTCTTTTGTTGTCTGATAGCATGTCAAAGCCAGAGTTTGTTTGGGAACGAACATGGAGGCTTCTAGCAGATGATATTGTCAACAAACAGAAGAGAATTCTACGAATTGAGGGTATGCATTTCATTATTAATGTTTACATGATCATAATGTTAACTGCATTTGATTTACTCTTGCATGCAGATATTGTACTCATTTAATTGTAGTGAGACGTGCATGCTATATATATACAGATTTGCATCTAACAGATGATCAACTACAAAACTACGCTCTTGCCGAAATTGACAAGTTATTACAACATAATGGTAGTAGTTTGAGTCACTACAAAACCATGCATGTTGTAGATTCAAGTCTTATGTCTGAAGGTGTCAACAAGCTTATACAAGATGAACTTCGATATGACACAACAATTCTAGCCGAGGAGCATGCACAATTACTCTCTCGATTTATAATGGAACAGAAAGAGGTTTATGATGAGATCATGAATGCTGTTATATCAAATAATGAGGGTGTCTTCTTTTTATATGGTTATGGTAGAACATGCAAAACTTATATATGGAGGGCACTTTCGTCGGCTATAAGGTCAAAATGTGAAATAGTCCTTACTGTTGCTTCAAGTGGAAATGCGGCTCTCCTAATACCTGGTGGCAGAACTGCTCATTCGATGTTTAAAATACCTTTGCAAATTAATGAGGATTCAACGTGTCATATATGTTCAGGTACAGAACTTTTTGAGTTGATATGTGCCGCCAAACTTATTATCTGGGATGAAGTTGTCGTGACGAATAGGTTCTGTTTTGAAGCTTTAGACAGGACGTTACGAGATATTTTACGGGCTATAAATCCTCTTAGTTTAGAACAGCCTTTTGGAGGGAAAGTCGTAGTATTTGGTGGAGACTTTAGGCAAATCCTACTCGTTATCTCAAAAGGTAGCAGGCAAGATGTTGTTTTTGCCACAATTAATTCCTCTTATTTGTGGGATCATTGCAAAGTTCTTACTCTGACAAGAAACATGAGGATTCAACAAGGTATATCTGATTATGAGATCCAAGAGGCAAAGAAATTTTCTGCTTGGGTATTAAGCATCGGAGATGGGACTGTAGGTGTTGACAATGATGGGGAAACGCAAATAGAAATTCCCGATGAACTATTGGTGAAGGATTATGAATTAGATCCGATTCTAGCTGTTGTCAAATCTGTTTATCCCTCTCTTATGGAAGATCAGTTGGCTCCGACATACTTTGAAGAACGAGCAATTCTTGCTCCAACACACGAAGAGGTAGATAAAGTTAATGAGTATATATTGTCTTCGTTGCCTGGTGATGAAAAGGTCTATCTCAGTTCGGATAGTCTGTGCAAGACAGGTTCTATTAAAGATAGTGATGCCATTATTTATACGTCTGACTACTTGAACAGTATTAGATGTTCTGGTCTGTCGAATCATGTACTGAAACTTAAGGTTGGGGTCCCTATTATGTTGCTTCGAAATATTAATCAGACTTCAGGTTTATGCAACAGGACGAGATTGATAACCACGCAGCTTGGCCGTCATGTCATACAAGGGAGAATTATTTCAGGCAATAATATTGGACATACGGTTTTTATTCTTCGCGTGATAATGTCACCGTCAGACACTTCATTTCCTTTTAATTTTCAACGAAGACAATTTCCCTTGAGTGTCTGTTTTGCTATGACCATAAACAAGAGCGAAGACCAATCTCTTGCCAACGTCGGTTTGTATCTTCCACGCCCTGTTTTCAGTCATGGTCAGTTTTATGTTACTTCATCAATGGTGACTAGCAAGAAATGTTTGAAGATCTTGATTTGCGACAAAGACAAGAAGAGATATAATACTACAACCAATGTAGTATACAATGAAGTGTTTGATAATTTGTAGCAATTTTGAACATCATGCCATATTTTATGTTTAGCGTGTCATTTTCATGTATTAGAGTTAAATGAACATTTTTATTATGTTTGATCGTTTTAGTAGTATTGATGTAAATGGGTGTGGCTATGCCTGTTTCTAAGACTACTTAACCAATTTTTATTATTAATAAAGTTATTGAGAGTTTCGTCTCTCTTTATATAATATAATTTTTTATATCTTTAATTTGTTTAGTCAATTTGTCATTTTTAATTTAAAAAAACTAATCAAATATATATTGAAACAATGATTTATCAATAATTAAAATATATTATTTTTATAAATATAAAATAAAATAAACAAATCCCGTGCAAGACACAAATATTACACTAAATTGGGACAAAACACGAATCAGACCGAAACTTTGACATTGAAAACCCCAAACCGAAGCAATATAATTAACAAAAAAATGAAAAAGGAAGAAAAAATGAGAAACATCCATACACGTGGAGCAAATGGAAGTCATGCAAACCGCCCCAATCAATGTCCAATCTCCAATTTCCAATTTCCAATTTCCATCCACGAAAACTCCTCCAACTCTCATGAGTCCACCACATTATTGTGCTTGCTAAGAACTCATCTCCATCCATCTGAACAAAGTTGATGAGGATTTTGAGAAGAAGCTTTACAAGGTGCGTGCTTTTTTTTTTTTTTTTATCCTGTTTGCGTCTGCAGTAAGTTGATCAATGCTGTGGTTCCTGGGACAGTAGACGAAAGAGCCATTAACACCAAAAGGAACCTCAATCCTTGGGGGAGAAATGAGAATCATACACTCTGCAAATTAAAGGCGATTGGATGCACTGTGGTTAACATTGGAACTCAAGACTTGATAGAGGGGAGTCATAAACTTTCATTTTAACAATATCACTCATAATAAATTAAAGCCTCTATTGTGTTGTGATGTAGCCTCACCTCATCTTGTAATGGGATTGATTTCTCAAATATACAAGGTATTGATCATTCTGCACCTAATTGATTTCTCGAGTGTCATTTATAGTGTTATTGTTTGTTAAATTCTATTGAAACTCTAGAATCAACTATATATTTTCTGATCTCAACTTGAAGAAGACACCTCAACTAGTAGAACTGGTGGATAGGAGGAAGACAAGGTTAGAGGCTTCTGTTTGATTTTTTTGTCATGAACAATCTGTTAGGAAGTGAATTTTTGGGAACTTCAGTTCCCTACTATAGTTCCCTTCCTCAGTTTTCCTAGTTTTGATAATGACAAACATCTTTGCTATTAATGTTTCTATTAGTGTGATAAACAGGGAACTTAGAACTCGGAAAGCAAGGAACAGAGACG